>JAVJIF010022517.1:0-90313 GCA_038442645.1 Agave tequilana
ATTTGATTTTTCGTGTGCAGCCTTAGCGCAAGCATTTGGTTTGTCTCAGATTCAACTTGCTTTGTTTTTGCAACTTTGGCATTGATATGAATGATTAAGTATTTATTTTCAACTATTTCAATATATACTTGTTTCTTAGTTTTTTTTTGTTCAGGGGATCTTTGTTTAGAAGATCTTTTTTAGACTTTATAGCAGTCTACCATGATTTAATATTTATGCTTCAGTTTGAGAGGGAGTGTTAGAATATGTAAGAAATAAGGGTATTCTTTTAATGTGTTATTATTTTTCATCTATATAAAGAGGAGAGTACCACAATCTATTGTAAGTCATCTATTCCTAAAAAATCTAATAATACACATGGAGGCTCATCGGTAGATTGAGAGGTTCTTAGAGAAATTTCACTTTGGTGAGCCATGTGTGGCCAACAAAAAAACTCTAAAAACACTATTAGAGAGTGTAAGGGTATTCTTGTATTTTTTTTATTTATTCCTCAGCTATATAAATGTAGGGGAGGAAGTCGAGGAAGAGTCGACGAATGATGAAATCTAGAAATTTTCAGAAATCAGCAGCAGCAGAAACAGCAGCACAACAGAAGCAGGCGCACGGTCGACCGTCGGCAGAAGCAGGCGCACGGTCGACCGATCCGGTCGACCGTAGTGCACGGACGTGCACATGGCAATAGCGGTCGACCGGTCTGGTCGACCGCAGAAGGAGAGCGGTCGACCGCCCGGTCGACCGACTGAAAGTGCCTAACTCTCGGTTAGGCACGGTCGACCGGCCCGGTCGACCGATGCATAGGGTCGGTCGACCGGCCGTCAGGTCGGGCTGTTTCGGAAAGGGCTGATTTGAAGCCTATTTAAGGGCTGTTTTGGATTTCTAGTGTTTGTGTGTGCGATTGTGGAGGAGAGTATAGCAAAGAGGCAGAACTCTCTTGATCCCCATTGCTGTAAACATTGATTGATTTCACAAAATCAATAGACTCTCTCTTTCTTGCCCCGAGGACGTAGGCGACAAAGCCGAACCTCGTTAAATTTATTTTGTGCTCTTTCTTTAGGATTGTATGCTAATTGCTGTGGATAGTATTGTTCTTTGTGCATCTAAGATCTATGGTTTCCTCTATCTGGTTGTTGTTCGACGTACAACAAGTGGTATCAGAGCTTCCTAGGTTCTTCGTGGGATTTTCTGGCGATTTGGAGGGCTTCGGGTGCTGATTTGGTGGAGATCGTGTGTCGATCTCAGATCAGCGGTGGTCTTGTTTGTGGGATCGTGTGTCGATCTCAGGACAACGCGAGGAGTGCTCAAGAAATCATTGGAGGAGTAGATCTGGTCAGAAACTCATTCTAGGGTTTCGTAAGAAGGTAAAAAAAATCTGATTTTTATCGAAGTTGTGTATCTATCTCCAGTTGGTTTTTCACATACATAGAGGATCCAGTTAGATAAATGACAGAAGAAAGTACATCAGTAAGGACCACGAATCCTCATCCGAGGATTGACGTGGAGAAGTTTAACGGCACTAACAATTTTGAGATGTGGAGGTGCGAGGTTATGGATGCCCTAAATGCATCGAACCTCGAGGATACTCTACTTCTGGAGAAGAGGCGAAGCAAAACCACTGAAGAAGAGTGGGAGAAGATGAACAGGTCTGCGTGTGGCTTGATTAGATCGTGTCTAACGCAAGACATTAATTATCTTGTGTTACACGAGACATCTGCGAGGTAGTCGTGGGAGATCCTTGAAAAGAAATATCTGACTAAGAGTATAGAATCGTGATTGCAGCTGAAGAGCAAGCTGTACGGGTTTCAGATGAAGAAAGGATGCTCCGTGAATGAACATATAAATCGCTACACGAAGCTTCTTACGGATTTGGTTGATTAGTCGCTAATGTTGCATATTAAATATCATATTTCCATACTTATTTTAGAATAAAAGCCTGCATTGTCCTAATTAAATGCAAATTTTATTTGCAGGCCCATTCTTCAAGGAGATGAAGAGAAATGAGCCCAAAGCCCACCAAAATTCTGAATTAAATCAGAATTAATTCACACACACTGAATCAGGGAAAAATCAAGAGGTTGAAAACTGGTTGAGAAGAATCCTCTCAGAATCGATCGGTTAAAGCAAAGATCAAGCAAGTTTGATTCAGATTCTGACTGGATACATTTTAGTATTTGAATCATAACTTTTGCTACCGAATCTCAATTCTGATGATTCAAGATGATCCAGAAAGCAGACTGACAGAGCTACAACTCTTATGTTGATCATTATTTTAATTCTGTCATTTGATAAGTGATATTCAGTAATCAACAGGCCAACAAACTACAGATCAGAACTGAATATCCACCTCAAATCAAGTTTGAAGATAAGGGGAGTTCAAAAATTGCCAGATTTACTTATCTTCATACTCCTCTACCCTCTCCATTTTCTCCTATAAATACCTGCACTCAAAGGCAAAAGGGACGACCATGCAGATTAGGATTTAGCCTAGTTTTTCATTTCTTAGTTTAGGTTTTTGTTTTTCTTTTTCATGTAATTTAGTTTTCATTTATGTAATTCTGAGGAGATCAACTTTCATCGAAGAACAAGACTGAAGCTTGAGCTAAAAGTGACAATTGGTGTAAGGTTTTATTTCTTTTCTTCGATTGTTATGAAATCAAATCAATGCTATTTCCTTGTATGTTCTTTTTAGTTCTCTTCTTCTTTTCTATTTTACCTTTCTTTTTGGTACAACTGTCTTCCAAGCGAGTCTAAAAGCATCGAAAGAGCCTTGCTTTTGCGAGTGCCACCGATAGCTCATGACGATGGAATTGTGAGTCTCTCTGTATCATTTCATGCTTGCGTATCTTGATGATGTAATGTGGAAGAGACCAACACTCGACTCTTATGGGCTATGCGCTAATTGCCTCCAATTCAAGGTAACATTGAAGCTAAGAATTCAAGGTAAGCTTTTGGTGAAAAGAAGGTAAATATTTGTTTTCTTTTCTTTTTCATTTCTGTAAATTAAATCACCACATCTTCCAACTCTTTCTTTTCCACTCACTCCATTTGTACATAGTCGCTTTTATTGTTTTTCTGAATTTTCCACCTTCTTCATCTTCCATTTTCTTCTAACTTTAATATAACTTTCTTTTCATTTTCATAACTAAAAATAGAGAAGAACCTTCGTTTTATTTTCTTAAAAGATTTCAATAAAGAATTGTAACGCTTCCATCGCAAACCCTCCTTGTGGATCACGACCCGCATAGCCACTTGCTATAGCGGAAGAATTGAGCACTTGCACATTCTCTTTTTAAGTTCTATAATCTCATATTTTTTGTGCAGGTTTAGCCTCAATCAAATTTTGGCGCCGTTGCCGGGGAGGGTAAAACGGTTTTATTGAAATCAGAATTTTTATTGCAAATTTTTTAGAACTAAACGAATTTTCTTCTCTGTTGCAGGTTACAGGGCAAGCAAAGCAGAAACTTATTATTGCAGTGACATACAAGTGGCCTTGGGCCTCTGCTCCAAAAAGAAGAGACCAAGGGCCCTCTGAATTGCCGCGTTTCCACGGCAAAAGCCGCGGATCCGCGGCAAGGACGAGTTGACTACTAACAGCTTTTTGCAGGGCTGCTTAGTTTACAAATTCTAGTTTGCTGCAACTTTAATTTTTCTTATATGCCATAACATAAGCCTACTAATAATCAACAGTAAAATATTTGTTGAAAAGATAAAAAATTGATTAGACATTTGCATTTTAGGCACGTGTCTTTTTAATTCCTTTATTTTTTACTGTTGAAGAGTGCTGGAGTAAGGTACGTATGCATTGCATTTAGCATAGGACTCACTTCTTGGTTGATTTATATCGCTTTGAGTGAATCTTACATATCTTGTACACTTGCACAAATTGATCTTAAGGGCACTAATCTATTAACAAGATAAGGTGGGGATTTAATCACCCTTCCTTAGCCAAAAATCACATTTCAAGCACTCACTAACCCAAGCCTAACTAAAATTGAGTAGACGTTGGCCCTAGGGATGTCTCGGACTCAATTAGGAGATTATCCTAAGGGGAAAAAATGTTGGAATCTAACTCCTGCAAAATCAGTGTCTAGGAAAGGGATTGAGGGCCGAAAGCCCGAAGGTTGGTGGTTATTTAATTAAGGAACGTCTTTGATGGAAAACCTCCCACCAACCTTGCCCTGACCTGGCTGATTAGCTTGTGGTTAAAGTCTATATTAGACCTCCTGTGGACAGTCTAACCAGTTAGGAGTCGTCTAGGTCCTAAGTCTACCCTAACTTAGGCTAGAATTTTTTTCTTTTTGTTTATTTGTTTGTTTTTCTTTGTTTGTATTCTATTGTGTGATATGGACTATAATAATAATTTTTTCAACTACAATAATAATCCATATTACACACCGACTTCATTTTCGGATATTACCAACCCGGCATATCATAACTTTGACCAACCTAGTGTGCCGGATTGGTCTTATCCGAATCAATATGACCCATACCCCCCATCTAATAACTATAATTTCCATAATGATTTCAACTCTTCACCGAGTCAGTGGGGATTCACCTCCCCCGAGCATAATTTCTAACCACTTTGCCCTCCTTCTCCACCCAGTCCACATTATGTTCAAGATTCATACTCAGTTCCACCCGTCCAAAATAGAAAACCATCAATTATGAAAATGAGTATGCGTGAGTCCAAACACAAATCCAAAATCTGATGGACTCACAATTTCACTACCACTTCCAAGATAATTCTTCATCTTTTCATCAAAACAATGAACCTATCAACTATGAAAAGATGCTTGAAGCCATGACTCAGGCTCAAAACACTCGTAATCGTGACATAGATATGATGGTCGAATCTCTACGTTCCCACCGTCCTGATGTCACTAACTATTCTGTTAGAGCCGAAGAGTCATGTAGTTTTGGAAATCAAGATTCCATTTCAGAACAACCATGTGAACTTGCCCAAACTCCAAATTTTGAAAAAGATATTGATAGTTTAGCAAGTTATCCTTTTCCTGAAATAGAACTTGAAAATGATTATGATCCTGAACCCCAACTTAGTGATTCAATTCTATTTCCTGATTCGATTATGACTCCGGTATCTTCACCTGACTTCAATCTTTTCCCGGAGTCAATATTGGATCCTGTACCAATTCATAAAGAAATTGAATCACCCATCTTTGAGGATCATGTTGAACTTGACCAACTTTACAATTTTGAAAATCCCATGGATAAATTGGCAAGTTCTCCATTTTTTTGATATTGAACTCAATGAGATATGTGACCTAGATTCTCAAATCTGTGATCCAGTTCAACTTTCTGAATCAATATTGACTCATGTTGTGTTACCAAACTTGAGTAATGTTTTAGAGTCAGTTTTGATTCTTCTACCTATCATTCCTGAACTGGAATCACCCACATTAAGTCACATTCCATTGTTAGAAAATACATGTGGACTAGAGTTTCAACTTCTTGACTTGGACTCGCTTCTTGAACCAATTTCGACTCCTGAACCTTTCTTGACTTAAGTCACCTTCCTGAGTCGGTATTAGTTCCTGCCCTTCCTGAGTCCAAGTCAACTGTTCTATCATTTCATACTCCATTCTGGGAAGAGGTGGTTGACAAATTTGACTCCGAAATTAGTTATGGAATATGAAAATTAGATGGGGTCAAATATTTAATAAAAATCCTTCATGGATATATCTTTTTAATGGGTTATATTAAAGATAGTACTGGTGGGTTCCTTCGAGACCCAAGAAAAGTTGATTGGGCCGCGTTTCGTGGACCAATCAGACCACCACCGGAACCACCACCTTAAGGTAACATTTCCTTCCCTGTCGTCTTTTTCATGCATCTATGCATTAATTCATACATTGAGGACAATGCATGAGATAGGTGGGGGGAGGGTCTAACATAACTTTTCTTTTTCTTTAAAAAAAAAATTAACATTTTTCTTTACTTTTAAAAACTTTTTGAAAAATAGAAACAATATTTTGACTTATTTTTGTAAGAAATTACGTTAATTTTAAGGAATAGGAAAATCCAAATTAGGATTTCCTATACTTGGTCAAAATAAGATTATTTGTTTGATTTTTAGAGTTAGGAAGATAATTTGTCAAAGTAATTTGGTCTTGATCTTTACCTTAATGAAATATGCACACTTCATACACTTACACACTTAGGGTTCAAAAACAAAGATTCTTATGCCTTATAAAAAAAAAAGAAAAAGAAAAACAAGTCTAATTATTGATTAGCTAGGTGCTTTGGCCTAAGCAAGCCTTAGTATTTATGTGAAAGATGATTAGACAAGTTATATATATATATAAAAAAAAGAATATATATATAAACAAGTCTAATTATTGATTAGTTAGGTGCTTTGGCCTAAGCAAGCCTTAGTATTTATGCGAAAGATGATTAGATAAGTTTGAAAAGAAAAATCCTCTGATTAAGCTGGGTATTTGTGCCTAATAAAGCATAAGTATTCACGCCTAAAAGAGGTTCATATAATAAAATCCTTAGTTTTGTGGCCTTATTTGCTCGAGACCTTAAGTCCTAGGGGTGTCTTCTCACCTGGTGTCCTAAGACCGTCTGGTTTGGGAGTCATCGATTAGAGGCTCGTTACATGGGCAGATTAGAAAGCCTAAACTAAGGAATAATACCACCAAAAAAAATATATATATATATGTATATAAATAAATAAGACATAAGAGTTAGAGTTAATGAACCCTTAGTCAAAATTTTCACAGTCACAAGTGCATATGACTTAGGGTAAAGTAATAGACTAGATGAGAAGTACAATTTGACTCCTTACTTTAATTTGATAATAAATTTTTGAATAGAGACTAAGTTTAGGAATGAAAAATTAAGTTTTCCTATAACTTATAGATTGCTTAGATCTTACAATTATATGCCAAATATTTTTCTCTTTCAAAATGCTTTTCGAAAATACTAACTCTTTGTTTCCCTTTCTTTATGGATTTTGTGGGTGTAATCCGCTGAAAACCCTCACGAGACAAAACTCATCCTCTAGGGGAAACCTAGAGGTTTAACGGCTTGTTGCACATGCTCAGTGCAATCGCGCGACCTGCGAAAGTGGTATAATAATCCTTAGTATAGTTTTAGTTGTTTTGCTCGAGGACGAGCAAAAGATAGGTATGGGGGTGTGATTAGTCGCTAATGTTGCATATTAAATATCATATTTCCATACTTATTTTAGAATAAAAGCCTGCATTGTCCTAATTAAATGCTAATTTTATTTGCAGGCCCATTCTTCAAGGAGATGAAGAGAAATGAGCCCAAAGCCCACCAAAATTTTGAATTAAATCAGAATTAATTCACACACACTGAATCAGGGAAAAATCAAGAGGTTGAAAACTGGTTGAGAAGAATCCTCTCAGAATCGATCGGTTAAAGCAAAGATCAAGCAAGTTTGATTCAGATTCTGACTGGATATATTTTAGTATTTGAATCATAACTTTTGCTACAGAATCTCAATTCTGATGATTCAAGATGATCCAGAAAGGAGACTGACAGAGCTACAACTCTTACGTTGATCATTATTTTTAATTCTGTCATTTGATAAGTGATATTCAGCAATCAACAGGCCAACAAACTACAGATCAGAACTGAATATCCACCTCAAATCAAGTTTGAAGATAAGGGGAGTTCAAGAATTGCCAGATTTACTTATCTTCATACTTCTCTACCCTCTCCATTTTCTCCTATAAATACCTGCACTCAAAGGCAAAAGGGACGACCATGCAGATTAGGATTTAGCCTAGTTTTTCATTTCTTAGTTTAGGTTTTTGTTTTTCTTTTTCATGTAATTTAGTTTTCATTTATGTAATTCTGAGGAGATCAACTTTCATCGAAGAACAAGACTGAAGCTTAAGCTAAAAGTGACAATTGGTGTAAGGTTTTATTTCTTTTCTTCGATTGTTATGAAATCAAATCAATGCTATTTCCTTGTATGTTCTTTTTAGTTCTCTTCTTCTTTTCTATTTTACCTTTCTTTTTGGTACAACTGTCTTCCAAGTGAGTCTAAAAGCATCGAAAGAGCCTTGCCTTTGCGAGTGCCACCGATAGCTCATGACGATGGAATTGTGAGTCTCTCTGTATCATTTCATGCTTGCGTATCTTGATGATGTAATGTGGAAGAGACCAACACTCGACTCTTATGGGCTATACGCTAATTGCCTCCAATTCAAGGTAACATTGAAGCTAAGAATTCAAGGTAAGCTTTTGGTGAAAAGAAGGTAAATATTTGTTTTCTTTTCTTTTTCATTTCTGTAAATTAAATCACCACATCTTCCAACTCTTTCTTCTCCACTCACTCCATTTGTACATAGTCGCTTTTATTGTTTTCTGAATTTTCCACCTTCTTCATCTTCCATTTTCTTCTAACTTAATATAACTTTCTTTTTCATTTTCACAACTAAAAATAGAGAAGAACCTTCGTTTTATTTTTTTAAAAGATTTCAATAAAGAACTGTAACGCTTCCATCGCAAACCCTCCTTGTGGATCACGATCCGCATAGCCACTTGCTATAGCGGAAGAATTGAGCACTTGCACATTCTCTTTTTAAGTTCTATAATCTCGTATTTTTGTGCAGGTTTAGCCTCAATCAAATTTTGGCGCCGTTGCCGGGGAGGGTAAAACGGTTTTTATTGAAATCTGAATTTTTATTGCAAATTTTTTAGAACTAAACGAATTTTCTTCTCTGTTGTAGGTTACAGGGCAAGCAAAGCAGAAACTTATTATTGCAGTGACATACAAGTGGCCATGGGCCTCTGCTCCAAAAAGCAGAGACCAAGGGCCCTCTGAATTGTCGCGTTTCCACGGCAAAAGCGCGGATCCGCGGCAAGGACGAGTTGACTACTAACAGCTTTTTGCAGGGCTGCTTAGTTTACAAATTCTAGTTTGCTGCAACTTTAATTTTTCTTATATGCCATAACATAAGCCTGCTAATAATCAACAGTAAAATATTTGTTGAAAAGATAAAAAATTGATTAGACATTTGCATTTTAGGCACGTGTCTTTTTAATTCCTTTATTTTTTACTGTTGAAGAGTGCTGGAGCAAGGTACGTATGCATTGCATTTAGCATAGGACTCACTTCTTGGTTGATTTATATCGCTTTGAGTGAATCTTACATATCTTGTACACTTGCACAAATTGATCTTAAGGGCACTAACCCATTAACAAGATAAGGTGGGGATTTAATCACCCTTCCTTAACCCAAAAATCACATTTCAAGCACTCACTAACCCAAGCCTAACTAAAATTGAGTAGACGTTGGCCCTAGGGACATCTCGGACTCAATTAGGAGATTATCCTAAGGGGAAAAAAATGTTGGAATCTAACTCCTGCAAAATCAGTGTCTAGGAAAGGGATTGAGGGCCGAAAGCTCGAAGGTTAGTGGTTATTTAATTAAGGAACGTCTTTGACGGAAAACCTCCCACCAACCTTGCCCTGACCTGGCTGATTAGCTTGTGGTTAAAGTCTACATTAGACCTCCTGTGGACAGTCTAACCAGTTAGGAGTCGTCTAGGTCCTAAGTCTACCCTAACTTAGGCTAGAATTTTTTCTTTTTTGTTTATTTGTTTGTTTTTCTTTGTTTGTATTCTATTGTGTGATATGGACTATAATAATAATTTTTTAACTACAATAATAATCCATATTACACGCTGACTTCATTTTCGGATATTACCAACCCAGCATATCATAACTTTGACCAACCTAGTGTGCCGGATTGGTCTTATCCGAATCAATATGACCCATACCCCCCATCTAATAACTATAATTTCCATAATGATTTCAACTCTTCACCGAGTCAGTGGGGATTCACCTCCCCCGAGCATAATTTCCAACCACTTTGCCCTCCTTCTCCACCCAGTCCACATTATGTTCAAGATTCATACTCAGTTCCACCCGTCCAAAATAGGAAACCATCAATTATGGAAATGAGTATGCGTGAGTCCAAACACAAATCCCAAACTCTGATGGACTCACAATTTCACTACCACTTCCAAGACAATTCTTCATCTTTTCATCAAAACAATGAACCTATCAACTATGAAAAGATGCTTGAAGCCATGACTCAGGCTCAAAACACTCGTAATCGTGACATAGATATGATGGTCGAATCTCTACGTTCCCACCGTCCTGATGTCACTAACTATTCTGTTAGAGCCGAAGAGTCATGTAGTTTTGAAAATCAAGATTCCATTTCAGAACAACCATGTGAACTTGCCCAAACTCCAAATTTTGAAAAAAATATTGATAGTTTAGCAAGTTATCCTTTTCCTGAAATAGAACTTGAAAAAGATTATGATCCTGAACCCCAACTTAGTGATTCAATTCTATTTCCTGATTCGATTATGACTCCGGTATCTTCACCTGACTTCAATCTTTTCCCGGAGTCAACATTGGATCCTATACCAATTCATAAAGAAATTGAATCACCCATCTTTGAGGATCATGTTGAACTTGACCAACTTTACAATTTTGAAAATCCCATGGATAAATTGGCAAGTTCTCCATTTTTTGATATTGAACTCAATGAGATATGTGACCTAAATTCTCAAATCTGTGATCCAGTTTAACTTTCTGAATCAATATTGACTCCTGTTGTGTTACCAAACTTGAGTAATGTTTTAGAGTCAGTTTTGATTCCTCCACCTATCATTCCTGAACTGGAATCACCAACATTAAGTCACATTCCATTGTTAGAAAATACATGTGGATTAGAGTTTCAACTTCTTGACTTGGACCCGCTTCTTGAACCAATTTCGACTCCTAAACCTTTACTTGACTTAAGTCACCTTCCTGAGTCGGTATTAGTTCCTGCCCTTCCTGAGTCCAAGTCAACTGTTCTATCATTTCATACTCCATTCTGGGAAGAGGTGGTTGACAAATTTGACTCCGAAATTAGTTATGAAATATGGAAATTAGATGGGGTCAAATATTTAATAAAAATCCTTCATGGATATATCTTTTTAATGGGTTATATTAAAGATAGTGCTGGTAGGTTCCTTCGAGACCCAAGAAAAGTTGATTGGCCCGCGTTTCGTGGACCAATCAGACCACCACTGGAACCACCACCTTAAGGTAACATTTCCTTTCCTGTCGTCTTTTTCATGCATCTATGCATTAATTCATACATTGAGGACAATGCATGAGATAGGTGTGGGGGAGGGTCTAACATAACTTTTCTTTTTTTTAAAAAAAAAAAAACATTTTTCTTTACTTTTAAAAACTTTTTGAAAAATAGAAACAATATTTTGACTTATTTTGTAAGAAATTACGTTAATTTTAAGGAATAGGAAAATCCAAATTAGGATTTCCTATACTTGGTCAAAATAAGATTATTTGTTTGATTTTTAGAGTTAGGAAGATAATTTGTCAAAGTAATTTGGTCTTGATCTTTACCTTGATGAAATATGCACACTTCATACACTTACACACTTAGGGTTCAAAAATAAAGATTCTTATGCCTTATAAAAAAAAAAGAAAAAAGAAAAACAAGTCTAATTATTGATTAGCTAGGTGCTTTGGCCTAAGCAAGCCTTAGTATTTATGCGAAAGATGAATAGACAAGTTATATATATAAAAAAAAAAGAATATATATACAAACAAGTCTAATTATTGATTAGGTAGGTGCTTTGGCCTAAGCAAGCCTTAGTATTTATGCGAAAGATGATTAGATAAGTTTGAAAAGAAAAATCCTCTGATTAAGCTGGGTATTTGTGCCTAATAAAGCATAAGTATTCACGCCTAAAAGAGGTTCATATAATAAAATCCTTAGTTTTGTGGCCTTATTTGCTCGAGTCCTTAAGTCCTAGGGGTGTCTTCTCACCTGGTGCCCTAAGACCGTCTGGTTTGGGAGTCATCGATTAGGGGCTCGTTACATGGGCAGATTAGAAAGCCTAAACTAAGGAATAATACCACCAAAAAAAATATATATATATGTATATAAATAAGTAAGGCATAAGAGTTAGAGTTAATGAACCCTTAGTCAAAATTTTCACAGTCACAAGTGCATATGACTTAGGGTAAAGTAATAGACTAGATGAGAAGTACAATTTGACTCCTTACTTTAATTTGATAATAAATTTTTGAATAGAGACTAAGTTTAGGAATGAAAAATTAAGTTTTCCTATAACTTATAGATTGCTTAGATCTTACAATTATATGCCAAATATTTTTCTCTTTCAAAATGCTTTTCGAAAATCCTAACTCTTTGTTTCCCTTTCTTTATGGATTTTGTGGGTGTAATCCGCTGAAAACCCTCACGAGACAAAACTCGTCCTCTAGGGGAAACCTAGAGGTTTAACGGCTTGTTGCACATGCTCAGTGCAATCGCGCGACCTGCGAAAGTGGTATAATAATCCTTAGTATAGTTTAGTTGTTTTGCTCGAGGACGAGCAAAAGATAGGTATGGGGGTGTGATTAGTCGCTAATGTTGCATATTAAATATCATATTTCCATACTTATTTTAGAATAAAAGCCTGCATTGTCCTAATTAAATGCTAATTTTATTTGCAGGCCCATTCTTCAAGGAGATGAAGAGAAATGAGCCCAAAGCCCACCAAAATTCTGAATTAAATCAGAATTAATTCACACACACTGAATCAGGGCAAAATCAAGAGGTTGAAAACTGGTTGAGAAGAATCCTCTCAGAATCGATCGGTTAAAGCAAAGATCAAGCAAGTTTGATTCAGATTCTAACTGGATACATTTTAGTATTTGAATCAAAACTTTTGCTATAGAATCTCAATTCTGATGATTCAAGATGATCTAGAAAGCAGACTGACAGAGCTACAACTCTTATGTTGATTATTATTTTTAATTCTGTCATTTGATAAGTGATATTCAGCAATCAACAGGCCAACAAACTACAGATCAGAACTGAATATCCACCTCAAATCAAGTTTGAAGATAAGGGGAGTTCAAAAATTGCCAGATTTACTTATCTTCATACTCCTCTACCCTCTCCATTTTATCCTATAAATACCTGTACTCAAAGGCAAAAGGGACGACCATGCAGATTAGGATTTAGCCTAGTTTTTCATTTCTTAGTTTAGGTTTTTGTTTTTCTTTTTCATGTAATTTAGTTTTCATTTATGTAATTCTGAGGAGATCATCTTTCATCGAAGAACAAGACTGAAGCTTGAGCTAAAAGTGACAATTGGTGTAAGGTTTTATTTCTTTTCTTCGATTGTGATGAAATCAAATCAATGCTATTTCCTTGTATGTTCTTTTTAGTTCTCTTCTTCTTTTCTATTTTACCTTTCTTTTTGGTATAACTGTCTTCTAAGTGAGTCTAAAAGCATCGAAAGAGCCTTGCCTTTGCGAGTGCCACCGATAGCTCATGACGATGGAATTGTGAGTCTCTCTGTTTCATTTCATGCTTGCGTATCTTGATGATGTAATGTGGAAGAGACCAACACTCGACTCTTATGGGCTATGCGCTAATTGCCTCCAATTCAAGGTAACATTGAAGCTAAGAATTCAAGGTAAGCTTTTGGTGAAAAGAAGGTAAATATTTATTTTCTTTTCTTTTCATTTCTGTAAATTAAATCACCACATCTTCCAACTCTTTCTTCTCCACTCACACCATTTGTACATAGTCGCTTTTATTGTTTTCTGAATTTTCCACCTTCTTCATCTTCCATTTTCTTCTAACTTTAATATAACTTTCTTTTTCATTTTCATAATTAAAAACAGAGAAGAACCTTCGTTTTATTTTCTTAAAAGATTTCAATAAAGAACTGTAACGCTTCCATCGCAAACCTCCTTGTGGATCACGACCCGCATAGCCACTTGCTATAGCGGAAGAATTGAGCACTTGCACATTCTCTTTTTAAGTTCTATAATCTCGTATTTTTTGTGCAGGTTTAGCCTCAATCATTGGTCAATGTGGATGTCAAGGTAGATGAAGAAGACAAAGCAATAATCCTCTTGAACTCTCTCCCGGCGGTAGAGTATGAGACATTCACCTTAACCTTCATTAATGGGAGACAGACACTTGACTATCATGAAGTGTCGTCTGCTTTGGCAAATTATGAGACGAGGAGAAAGGAGAGACAGCCTTCTCGGTCAAGCTCGTCAGCAGAGGCGCTAGCAGTAAGAGGCAGGGGTTCATATAGAAAGGGCATAGATGAAAGAGGGAGATCGAAGTCCAGATCAGGCTTCAGAAATCTGAAGAAGAATCAGTGTGTTTTGTGCAAGAAACTAGGACACTGGAAAGCTGAATGCCCGAAGGCCAAAGGTAAGAAGGTGGAGTCAAAGACCGAGGCATATCTCGCACAGGCGATGGATCGGATGAAGACTCATCGGTATTCTCTCTATCTCTATGTTACTACCCCTACTTTTTGTAACTCAGATAATCTTGGATAGTGAAGCCACCTATCATGTGTGCCCGAACAGGGCCTGGTTTTTTAGCTTTGAGAAGCTGGATGGATGTTACACGGTCATGAGGGATGACCATCCGTGTAATATAGAAGGGATGGGTACAGTCCGTATCAAGATGGATGATGGGATAGTACAAGAGTTGAAGGAGGTGAGGTATGTACCTCAACTCAAAAAGAATCTTATCTCTGTTGGCACTTTGGAAGCATCGGGTCTGGTGATATCTGTTCGAGATGGTGTTCTCAAGATGATCAAAGACTCGATGGTGGTGATGAAGGGCATCCGCCGAGACAATCTCTACTACTTGAAGGGTAGTACAGTGACAGGTCAGGTGGAGACTTCCAGTTCTTCAGATGATAGTTGCCCGGAGGTCTTGCAGGTAAAGGTCGGATAAGGAAATGTAATGTCTTTGCAAGATCCTGCAAAGAAGGGATCGTTAGAAGGTGCTACTACCTGCAAGTTGGAAGGTGGACACAGCGTTCTGGACAAGAAGAAGGTGAAAGTACACACCGCTCAGAAGGTCTTCTTGATTGTGTTCACATGAGTGTTTGGGGACCTGCTAAGACAGCATCGCTTGGAGGTCACAGGTACTTTGTCTCTTTTGTTGATAGTCTATCTAGGTATTGTTGGATATATCCCATGAGACAAAGGAGTGAAGCCCTAGATATGTTGGTGAAGTGGAGAGGAAGAATGGAGAAGCAGATTGGTAGGAAGATAAAGGAGCTTCAGATTGGTAATGTTGAAAGAGACATGAACCAATTCCTACAATTTGGCCAGAACACCGGTATTGCTACTCACTTCACAACATGTATACATGGGGTGGCTAAGGAAGTAATCCGTTCCTTACTAGAGAAGGTTCGGTGGTTATTGTCTAATGCAGGATTAGACAAGTCGTTTTGGGCTGAGGCGATTGTGTATGCTAGCCATCTCATGAATAGATCGACTACGATAGGAGGTAAAGCTCCATTAAAAATTTGGTCTGGAAAGCTACTCAAGATCGTGGTTTGCTGCGGGAATTTGGAAGTCCAACCTACTTCAGTGCCAAGAATGGCAAGGTGAACCCGCGAGCAAAGAGGTTTGTATTTTGGGTATCAAAAGGAACAGCTAAAAGTTATGGGACCCCGAAAACAAGAAGATCGTGGTGAGTAGGCATGTCACATTTGGAGAGACTTTAGTGTTGAAGACCACCGTCTCTCAGCAGGTGGAGAGGACGGAGACCAAGGAAGTATCGCAGCGGGTGGAGGTTGATGCTACTCCACCATCTCCAGTTGGTTCGGCATTAGAGAAGACTTCACCGGAGGTGACACCGGGTAGAGATCATGTAACCAGGGTTGATGCTGAACAGGTTGAAGACATAGTTGAGGATGTCAAGTTATTTGCAGCCATTGGAACCAAGGTGAAACCACGCTTGTGGGGAAAGAAGCATGAATCTCAAGCTTGTGATCGCGACAAGCTCAAGGTGAAGGCCGTTGTTCTCCATGATGGTCATGAGGAGGTTCATATGCCTCAGTCAGACAGGTTCACTGCTGCAGATTCAGGTACAAGTACTTGAGCTTGATGAAACTCATTTCAATGATCTACGGTTGGCTTGATCCTTTAGGCAAGGTACGTAGGCAGCCGTAAAGGCACAGCCATTTGGTGATGCAACCCGTATGAAGCTGTTTGGGTTCTCGAGAAGCTGATTGGAACTTCACGTAAAGGTTAAGAGATGTGGCCGATTGGAGCTTCACGTAGAGGTGGAGAGGTTTTACGTAGAGATGAAGTGTTGTGACCAGTTGGACTTCACGTAGAGGTGAGGTGTTGTGATCTCGATGAACAGGTTGATCTTCTGGTGAGAAGATGTTGAGCTTATATAAGGAGTAGTGTGCATCCAGTTGTTGAAGCCGATGATGGTGTTCAGTGTGCTCTACTCAAACTTGGTTGGACCGTCAGCTGAAGACCGGTAGACTAGATAGAGCTAGTCAATTGGAGAGTCAGTGTTGGCTCATGAGGAGTTCTTCGTGAGGTCGTGAAGTTGTGGAGTAGGAGCCACGTTTGGTGATCGGCATGTATGAAAATTCTCCTAAGGTGAAGTGTAGGGAAGGCATGTGTGGTGCATTCCCGTGGATAGCTGAGCTTTAGGTTCCAAGCCGAGATCGTGTGTCGATTTCGTCCGGTGCCCGCAAGCCGAGATCGTGTGTCGATTTCGCCGAGATCGTGTGTCGATTTCGCCCGGTGATAAACTGGGGTACGTTAGAGATCGGCTCAGATTTTGAAAAAATCTTCACCGAGGTGGAGAATTGTAGGGGGAGGAAGTCGAGGAAGAGTCGATGAATGACGAAATCCAGAAATTTTTAGAAATCAGCAGTAGCAGAAACAGCAGCACAACAGAAGCAGGCGCACGGTCGACGGGCGGTCGACCATCGGCAGAAGCAGGCGCACAGTCGACCGATTCGGTCGATCATAGTGCACGGACGTGCACAAAGTGCACAAGGCAGTAGCGGTCGACCGGTCTGGTCGACCGCAGAAGGAGAGCGGTCGACCGCCCGGTCGACCGACTGAAAGTGCCTAACTCTCGGTTAGGCATGGTCGACCGGCCCGGTCGACCGGTGCATAGGGTCGGTCGACAGGCCGGTCGACCGACCGTCGGGTCGGGCTGTTTCGGAAAGGGCTAATTTGAAGCCTATTTAAGGGCTGTTTTGAATTTCTAGGGTTTGTGTGTGCGATTGTGGAGGAGAGTATAGCAAAGAGGCAGAACTCTCTTGATCCCCATTGTTGTAAACATTGATTGATTTCACAAAATCAATAGAAACTCTCTCTTTCTTGCCCCGAGGACGTAGGCGGCAAGGCCGAACCTCGTTAAATTTGTTTTGTGCTCTTTCTCTGGGATTGTGTGCTAATTGCTGTGGATAGTATTGTTCTTTGTGCATCTAAGATCTAGGGTTTCCTCTATCTGGTTGTTGTTCGGCGCACAACAATAAAGAGATGCAATCCCAATCTAGAATTATGTCATCTATTCTCTAAAAAGTAATACGGTATTAGAGTGATCTCTTTATCACAATCACCTGCGACTCTATCATTATTCATCAACTTTCTAACCTTAATCGTCACCTATCTATACAATCTTTTATTTTTCATCATCAAACTTTCATCTCTTCTTCTTATCTTTTCTTTTCTCTTCCTTCTCTTTTTCAGATGTAATGTGATTTGAATTCAGATGATAGTAGTAATAATAATAATAATAATAATAATAATAATAATAATAATAAAGACTATAGTTCACGTGAACATTACCGCGACAGTACTGTTTATGATGAACAGTTGTGTCAACCTGGAATTCTGTTAATCTGATGGCTCAAATTTTTTTGGAGATATCTTGGTATATCGAATTCTAATTTTGATTATTTAAAAGTTATTTCTTATGTTTTTGGCAACCCAAAGGTGTTCATGGGTTTTATTTGATTTGATTTACTTAGATTTAATAGTTTTTACTTTTTAATTTGAAGACTCTAAAACTTTCTTTCTACTGAGTTTGAGGATCTCTCAAAACCTGCACTATTACTAAGTTTGATGATTTTTGAATACCTCCACTTTTACTAAGTTTGAAAATATTTAAAACCCTAATTTTATTCAAGAAATACGACCTTTCGTACAATTTTTTATCCAAGTTTTGGTTCAACTCAAATTTACTTCGCTTCAGTTTGCAGCTTCGATATCAACTTGATTGATTCAGTAGATTGGCATCAATATTAAAAATTCAATACTTGTTTTTTAATAATTTCAAGATTTATTTGTTTCTCAGTTTTTTTTTAAGGAAAACTTTATTTATTTGATGTTTTACTAGTCTTTATAACAAGTTGTAACAAGTTGGACATTATTGATATCTATACTCTAGCTTGAGAGAGAACTAGAGTATATAATGTTATTATTGTATTTTCTTATTTATTTCTCGTATATATAAAAAGAGACAACTCTATTTTAAAATTATATATTCTCTAAAACCTAACAAACACGATTTCACATGATTACCTCCATAGACTCATGACACTGTCAATTTTTATTTGATGAAGTTCCAGCATTTTGCGTACTTTAGCTTATAATATATAATAGAGGGGTTATGTTTCTTCTTTATCAAGTACAGAAAGGGTTTGTTTGGTTAAGGGTGAAAGTGAGGAAGTGGTAATAGCTCCCTTTGGAACTTGAGAATTGGTTAGTAAGTTTTTTGGTATTTGGATGTTGTTGGGAAGTGTGGTTTGGAAAATGTTATGTCTTTTCTGGTGTTTGGATGGTAATGTGAAAGTGAAAGTGGAAAAGTTGACCACAAAGTTGACCGCAAAATAATATTAAAATAAAAATTAATTAAGAAAAATAAAAATTGGACTGTAATTAGAATGCAAGTGAGATTTACATGATCAAAAAATTAACTGTTTTGTGTTACAACTTGTTACAAATGAGATTTACATGATCACAAAATTAACTGTAGGAAATGATTGTGTAAAAGAGAAAAGAGAAAAGGAAAAGGTGTTTTTTTATTTTCCTTTTCCGGTATTTGGATAGATAGGGAAGTGAGCAATTATACTTCCTCATTTCCTTACTTCCACTCACTTCCTTGCAACCAAACACCCCCAAAGTGAAACCGATGAAGAAGTGGATACGACACATGTATGTTTCATAGCTAATGATAATATACCTAAGGTAACATCCGAACCCTCACTTGATGATTGTGAATTAATAATGGATGAATTGGATGAGGCGTTTGAAGAGTTGTCTAACAACTATGATTTTCTTATATTTAAAAATGAAAAAAAGAAAATGAAACCCTTCAAAATAAAATTGTTACTCTTTCTAAAGAAAAAAATGATTTATCTTCCACACTGATATCCACACAAAAAGAGTTTGATGCATATAATTTTTATATAAAGTAAAATTTTCATTAATTGATAAAAATAAGATCTCTATTTTAAAAGATAAAATTAACTCTTTAAGAGAAGTGTTAAAGAAATGTGAGTTTTATAAAGTTAGGTTGGAGACAATGTTTCCTAAGAAACATACTCCAAAGAAACATGTTCATACTACACATGCTCATCATACTACATATAATCACACTCCTAAATCATAATATTTATATACACATCATGCTAGACATACTACACACACCAAATATATTCACACCTTGCACTCCCATCATGCCTTTATATATGGTAGAGTTTATTCATGCACTTATTGTGATCGCAAAGGTTACTTAGTCAAATTTTGCTTTGATAGAATAAATGTATCTAATGATCACATTTGGGTTCAAAAAGCTAACTTTATAGGACCCAAGAAAATTTGGGTACCAAAATTAACCAATTCGTTACCTGATGTAGGTACACACCAAAGCTCCAAGACGTAGGGAGTGGGCGTATCTTGATAGCGGTTGCTCAAGGTATATGACTTGTGATATCAATAATTTTGTAACCTTATTAAGGTACCATGAAGGTGACACCGTCACCTTTGGAGATGATTCCAAATGAAAAATTATTGGTATAGGTAACATTAAAATTGGCTTATCTCCTTTAATTGAAAATGTTGTTTTAGTTGATGGGCTCAAGCATAAGCTCTTGAGCATCAGTCAACTTTGTGATAGGCGTTTTAAAGTGATTTTTGATTATTTACCTTGTAATATTTTAGATAGAAAAACTAATGCATGTGTGCTTTTCGGTTTTCATAAAAATAATGTGTACATGATTGATATGTCAAATGTACAATGCAATGCTACATGTTTAAATATTTTTAATGAAGACTCTTGGTTATGGCATAGGAGACTAGGTCAAGTTTCGTTTGACCATCTATCTAGAATTAACAATAAGGAAGTGGTGAAAGGTATTCCTTATTTGAAATTTGAAAGTACCGCATTTGCGATGCGTGCCAACTTGAAAAACAAACCAAGTTCTCTTTCAAAACTATCAAGGATATCATGACATCAAGACCTTTGGAGTTAATTCACATGAATTTGTTTGGTCCAACAAAAACCAAAAATCTAAGTGAAAATCATTTTGTTTTTGTTTTTGTTTTGGTTGACAATTTTTCCCGTTTTACATAGGTTTTCTTTTTAGAACACAAAAATCAAGCCTTTTCACACTTTCAAGTGTTTAGAAAAAGAGTTGAAAAAGAAAAAAAATTTCGATTTTACGCATAAGAAGTGATAGAGGTGGTGAATTTATTAACTATTCCTTTATCACTTATTATGTAGAACATGGATTCAAACATGAACTATTATATCCTAGAACTCCACAACAAAATGGAGTCGTTGAAAGGAATAATCGTACTCTTCAAGAAATGGTTAGGATAATGATATATGAATTCGGACTCTCTTAATACTTATAGGCCAATGCCGTAAATACATCATGTTACATCTCAAATAGAATTTATTTTTGTAAAAATACTTCTAAAACTTCATTTGGAATTTACTATTTGAGAAAACCTAATGTTTCTTATTTTAAAGTTTTTGGTTGTAAATGCTTTGCTTTAAACACTAAATATAATTTAAGAAAATTTGATGCCAAATGTTATGAAGCCATATTTATTGGGTATTCAAATACTAGTAAGACATATATAGTCTTCAATAGGTCTACTTTGACTATTGAAGAATTTATATATGTCGAGCTTGAGGAATCTAATACTTTTGTGAAGAATGTTGTAGAAATTGATTTCTTAGGTGAAGACATGGAGAAGATAACCTTGAAAGATTCACCTATAGAAGAAGAAAAGCCAAAGATTGATGAACAAGGTGAATTTCAAGAGGTTGAAGTGGAGCAAACACAACCACTTTCAATGGATTGGAGATTTGCTTCAAATCATCCTAAAGACCTCATCATAGGTGATGTATCAGAGGGGATAACTACTCGATCCAAACTCCATGATTTATATGGGCATTTTGCTTTTATTTCACACATTAAGCTCAAAAACATCCTCAAAGCCGAGACCAATTCATATTGGTTGCTTGCAATGCAAGAAGTGCTCAATCAATTTGAACGCAACTAAGTTTAGCATCTTATTCCTAGACCCATAATAGACCAACTATTGGTACTAAATGGATCTTTAGGAATATGTTAGATGAGTCAGGTAATGTTCTTAGAAATAAAGCTAGATTAGTGGCCTAAGGTTACACCTAAATGGATGTCAAAAGTGTGTTTTTAAATGGTTTCATAGAAGAGGATGTGTAAGTTGAACAACCCCCGGGTTTGTTGATCCTACACATCCAGATTTTATTTACAAACTTGATAAAGCTTTATATGGTTTAAAACAAGCTCCAAGAGCTTGGTATGAAAGGCTTTCAACTTTTCTAATTTCAAATTATTTTGTTAAGGGTAAAGTTGACACCACTTTGTTGAAAAAGCATGTAAATAGTGATATCCTAATTGTTCAAATTTATGTCGATGATATTATTTTTGGATCCACTGATGAAAAGCTTTGTAAAGAATTTGAATCATGCATGAAGAACGAGTTTGAGATGTCTGTGATGGGAGATCTAAACTACTTCCTTGGACTCCACAAGCAAAAGAGTGATGGGATTTTCATCAATCAAGCCAAGTACACAAGAGAACTCATCAAGAGATTTGGACGTGAAGATGCAAAGCTAAGCAAGACTTTCATGGCCACTACTATAAAGCTTGACAAGGATGAACAAGGTATAAATGCAGACATTAAACTTTATAGAAGCATGTTTGATAGTTTACTTTATTTGACGGCTAGTAGACCGGATATTATGTTTAGCATGTGTCTATGTGATAGATTTCAATCTTGTCCTAAAGAATCCTTTAATTGTGGTAAAACACATTATTAGATATCTTAAGGGTACTATTGGAATGGGCTTTCGGTATCCGAAAATCGTTCAGTTTTTCATGACGAGTTATTCGGATGCCGATTATACCGGTTGTAGAGTGGACAGGAAGAGCACTATGGTACTTGTCAATTTCTAGGAAATTGCCTTGTTTTGTGGTCTTCCAAGAAGTAAAATTTTGTAGTCCTCTCAACTGTCGAGGCGAAGTATGTTGCGGCTGGGGCTTGTTGTGCACAAGTCCTTTGGATGAACATATTCTCCTTGACTATGATTTATATTATAACCATATTAAAATATTTTTGTGATACTAGCACCATTCATATAACCAAAAATGCAAATCAACATAGCAAGACCAAACACATAGATATTTGATATCACTTTCTTAGAGATCACTATGAGAAAGGTGACATTGAAATTAATTATATTTTCACCGATTTTCAACTTGCGGATATTTTTACTAAACTAGTAGATTATAATAGATTTTCAACCATTTGTGGTGAGTTAAATGTTTGTATTATGGATTCATAAGTTTTGAAATTATTTCATGTATTTTTAAATCTTTTATACATATATTTTTTCAAATTAATATCTCTTTTATGTTGATGTCTTTTCCTTTTTGATGCATGACAAAAAGGGGGAGAGATATTTTAGTTATTAAGTTATTAAGCTTCTTGTTTTGGTAGTTTATAAACTTCATGTATATCCAAGATATTTGAGTTAGTAAGTTATTAAGTTTCTTATTTTGGTATTTTATGAACTTCATGTATATCCATTTCCATACTTATATGCAATGCCATGATTCATTGTTTTTATTCATTGCATATTGTTTTAGAGAAAGGAGGATTGGAAGGATAGTAGGCTATATATCCATATTATTCTAAATTGGTATCATCTTTATATATGCATATATGTGTAACTTCCTTATATTGTCAAATCTATTTAAAGTCATAATATTTCTTGTACTTGATCGATAGCATAATTTAAGGGAGAGCATTTTTAAGCTCTTTCCTATCTTTTATTTAAAATAACTCATATGTTTTGTCCTCATCAAAAAGGGGGAGATTGTTGGCCCAAGGTTACAATCACCCGGTTTTATGGTTTTGATGATAACAAAACATATGTGATTATTTAGTACTAATCAAGTTCAAGAGTTTAAGTATATTTCAGGGTTCTAAAGATTCAAAGAGTTTTCTTCCTTTAAAGGAAGGTGTTGAAGACTCAAGAAGATTCAAGTACGGGATTAAAGCTCAAATCACTCAACGTCGCTAATGGAGTAGCCCAGTTAAAGATCTTGTAGTCACCAGAGTCTTGTAAGATATTAGTTTATTAAAGTGTAGAATATAGTTATGATGCTCAAGAAGTTACACACATAAAATACATAATTTCGAAAAATACAAGTTTTGATAGTATTGGTATTTTGCATGTTTGATTTTGAAACATGTCTCAAAATTTTTTCAAAATTTTATAACAAGGTTAGAACATGTTTTCATCACCTATACATTTCTACAGTACCCATAAACCAATACAAAATACTTATAAAAATATTTGAAACTCAAAAAGTTTTCATAAAAACTGTTTCAGGCCAAGTCGGTCGACTAGACGGTCGACCGGTGCCCATTTCAGGCCAAGTCGATCGACTGGACGGTCGACCGGTGCCCATTTCAGGCCAAAACGGTCGACCGCTTGGTCGAGCGGGCCTTTGGCCAAGGGACGTGCACGTTTGTGCACACTGTCGGTCAACTGACCAGTCGACCACTAACCCTTGTGGTCGACCAATCGTTCGACCGACTGAGAGACCCTAACTCTTGATTAGGGTCGGTCGACCGTGAAATACACCTAGAGGGGGTGAATAGGTGTACTCGCTAATCTAATGACAAATGATGCAGAATTTCAAACTCAATTGCAATACACTATGTGTAACAAAAGTGAGTGCAAATTCCCCGTGAAGGGATCTGAAACTACTCCTCGAGATTCCTCTAAATTAAGAGTTTAAGTGCTATATGAACCTTCTTGGTTCAACACAAGTGTGGGCACACACATGCTATATCTAGCATATGAATATGTGCAATATAAAGTAATGCAAGAAATAAGAGAGATAGAGTTGAGAGATAGTGGATCGAACACAAACAACAAGATATATTTCGAGGTTCGAGCCACTGCTCTACATCCCCTCCTTCACACAGAAGGATTTCTACTATGTCCACACATGACCTTCCACAAAGGGACCTATACTGAGGAATTACAACTCTACACTTGAAGTCTACTACTAGTCTCTCAAACACAATCACTTCTACATAAGAGGAATAGGCACAAAGCCAAAGCAAAGAAAAGATTACAATCTTGGTGATCTAATGATCACAAACAACACTTGGTGATCACAATAGACCACAAACAATTTTTCTCACAAAAACAAGATCCTATAGATAGGATTAGAGATGATATCTCAAGTGTTAGAAAATAAGGTGTTTGGAAAAGAGAATAACAAAAAAATACACTTGGAAAAAACAAAAGATAAATATTTAAATAAAGATCAAAACTATTTTCCCAAAGACTTCCTTTTCTTTGATTTTTCCAACACTTTAAAAACAAATAAAAGATAAAGATTTTAGGCTCAAAAACTTCTTTTAAACTTACTGCAAAACACTTGAAAAGATGGAAAGAATAGCTCTTAAAAATCTTGGTTAAAGCAGCTTGAGAGAACCTCTATTTATAAGCTCTCAAGAAAATAGTCGTTGGGGTCCAGAAAAGGTCATTTTTGAACTGTTGGTCGACCGGCCAACGACCATATTTCTGACTGTTGAGCCAGCGGTCGATCGCCCCAGGCAAACTCTCCTACCGGTAGACCGCTCGGGCGACCGATCCTAAAGGCACTCAGTCCTGTCGTTGACCGCCCGGTCGAACGACACTACCCAAGAGTTAGGTAGTTACAGTTGGTCAACCGCTCGGTCGAATGGCACTACCCAAGAGTTGGGTAGTTACAGTCAGTCGACCACCCGGTCGACCGGCCCTATATGCAAGGCCTTGTGCACATCAGTCGACCAACCGGTCGACCGAGCTCTAGTTCGATCGTTTGGTCGACCGGTCGGTCGACCGCCAGCAGGCTCAGGCTAGGGTTTAGGGTTTGAAACTTGGTCTTTTTAACACCTATAAAATCCCATAAAATCTCATAAATTTCACAAAAATAAGTTCTTATAAATATTTGAAGAATAAATATATGTGACCAAAAATCAACACATATTACAAACTATTTAAACTATTTTTGTGATATAGAAATTAAGCTTTAATACAAAATCGTTATTTTCCAAAAATCAAACTTTGAAATTGAAAACTGATTTTTTTCAAACTTGTATAAATACAGAAATAAGATATTTAAACTCTTTAGAAGCATAGAGTGTGTGGATATAATCCAATACACATATAAAAGATATATCTATATTTTTGACATTAAATTCAAAATAAGTTTTGTTAATAACAAAACTCTAAACACATGAAATAGAATCTTCAAAATAAGTTTTTCTAAACATATGAAGCGTAGATATATATATAGATGAAATCAGGTATACATTAAATCATGTAAACTTGTTTTGATTCTATCTATTCATGAAAACCTTATATATGTGTACTTGAAATCCAAAACCGGTTAAACTAAAAACCAAACGTATTGAACTTGTGTGTGTGTGTGTGAACTTAAGCATATCAATACTAGTCTATCTTAAATACAAACTAAAACTAAATAAGCCAAAGTCTTCTTATAAAACTCTTTCTCCAAGCTGACTCGATCTAAATACGATCCAAGGAGCTTGACTCCATCTGAGTGCTAGATGCGATCTTGACGTACAAGCTCTTAAATCTACATGTGTTAGCTCTAAAACTCCTTTGTTGAAGCTAAACACTTACTATGATCTTGATAGAAAATCTGAAATTATATAAACACAAGATCATTAGTACTATAAGTGCATGAGTTAATCATCATCAAAACTAGAGTGATGGGCCTTTGGGGCAACAATCTCCCCCTTTTTGATGATGACAAAACTCTTAGAGTTATATATGCATGGATTAAACATAAGCTTCATAGAAGCTCCCCTTAACTCATGCATAGCAATAAAAAATAGATATTCAATGAAATTCATAAAGTAAACACAATATATGTGCATAAATAAAGATATAAATATGCGTATATAAACTCTCTAAATTTTTCTCCCCCTTTTTGTCAATTCATAAACAAAGGGGTGAAGACAACCAAATAATAAAGATGTATATGCGATATACATTCATGAAGAGGAGAGGCGATAAGTTAGCTTCCCATGCATACATGCATTACATGAAAAAGGGATGACTAGACCCTAACCCACATAAAGCATAGTATACAATATATAAGCGGAGATGTTAAGCTCCCCCCACACGTGTGTATTACGTAAAGAAGAGTGGTCAAGCTTCTCAATGTGAGACATACTCAACGTGAACCTATATATAGAGACGATGTTAAACTTCCCTTGCATATAGGCAATATATATCAACAAATTTTAAAATCACTTTTAAAACAAAATTTTAAAATTTCTTGAAGTCAACAAAATGAATAATGATACTAATGAAATCAAATTGTATTTGACAAAATAAAAGTTGGTACCACTTGTAGATTAAACAAAACTTTTGAGATACCAATAGTAAATTTTGATACCAATTGAAAATAAAACATGAAGTACATTTTGATACCAAATAAATACCAATTGAAATCAATACATAAGCTTGTAATAACATTTAGAATAAAATCAAGCTTAATATAAACATAATTCGTGCTTTAAAAATGTAAAGACATTGTAAAAATAAGAACAATCAAATCATATAAATGTATGTTTGAAAATGAAAATATCAATTGAAATTTGAATCATATATATATATATAAGAAACACATATGAGTATACAGAAAAAATTTCATGATCTTGTATAACTCATAACTACCACCCTATTTACACACAAGTTTAAAAGATATTCAATAAGGGTGTACAAGGCATGGTCGCCCATCCAATCACCCTTGGGTTGGTAGGGGTTTTTGAAAATGTGATTTGAAAATATTTTAGCATAATTTGAAAATCATTGCCACATGAAGAATAATGAACTAATTTAAAGTAGTTTTCAAAATTAGTTTGAAATCCTTCTAGCAAAGAATAAGACAATAAGTATCCCATGAAAACATGAAGATCACACGATCATCGACACTCAAATAGCAATAAAGCACATATATGCTCATGAAATAAAAAAATCATGAGTAAACATCAAATATAGAGTGTAAGAGTCATGTAATAAGTATAATCAAGGAGATAGGTAGCGAAGCTCATATGAAATTCTTTTATAAGCATGAAAAAGATAAAAAATTAATTTTCATCAAAATAAAACAAACTTCAAGGTATATGTATATTTTATCTATACTAAAGTATACATATATATCCAAACATAGACTAGTCCACAAAAGCATATTGCATGAAGGCAAGTGGCTTAAGGATATATATGTATATCTTATTAGTTTTAAACAAAAATAACATATACATGAAGCTAAACATGTACAAAAATAGCAAAACAAGTATAAATGCAAGAATCATCAACTAGGTTATACATGTACGTATAATGAGTACAAATAAGCAATGAAGCATAATCAAGTGTATCTCACTACTTGTACAAGTATAAACACAAGTTTTAACGAAAACTACATCTAAAAAAGTAAACACCACAAGAAGTACAAAACAAACATGATCATTAGGCCAAATGCACGTGTTTTAGAACTAGTATATACATAGTAGTTAGACAATAGTGAGAACACAAAATATGAATTCATATGAATATGGGTGTATCTCAAAGACTATCTATGTATATCACATGTCTAAAAATATTGCATTTAATATAATGAACATTGAAACTCAAGACATGCTAAAAATATTTATATGAAAGAAAGTAAACAAAAATGGGAGTTAGGGATAGTTACCAAAGCCAATGAACCAATCTCTAGGTCTCCAAACCATGGTTGTCCTCCCACCAAACATCTCTTGAAAGTGATGCATTCAAAATTATGATCTTTAGGCTCCTATCGCATCAACCATTAAGGTACCAATACCCTCAGCCAAGTGAGAGCCCACACCTGCATCAAATACAATAGGGGTGGATTTTGGTACCCATACCTTTTGGGTCCATGAGGGTTAGCACCTTTCCTAACCCAAACAAATTTATTTGAAAAATTTGACACATTTATTCTATCATAACAAAACTTTGTAAGGTGGCCCGTACGTCCACAATGTGTACAAGTGTACACATTAGCATACAAATCATGTGTTCGAGCATGATGAGCATGTGTATGCCGTGTTTTGTGTGCATGAATATGTGGAGTATGTTTCTTTAGAAACATAATTTCAATCGTGTGTGGTTCATGGCACATTGGCTCAAAGTGGAGTGCAAACAATCTACACTCTTCTTCAAAATACAAATATCATTTTCAATGATTGAAGAAGAAGTGGAGCATGCAACATGTTTATTAATAGAAGATGAATGTATAGTCGCATGACAAACATGGGAATTAAAATCATTTTTCAAAGAAATATTTTCCTTTGAAACTAAATCTAGTTCTTTTAAAATTAAAACAATTTTATTTTTTAAAAAATTATTCTCTTTTAAAACAATTTCAAGTTTTGAAGATAAAACCTCATTTTTTTTTAAAACATCATCACAATCATTTTTATTCTTTGAAATTTCGTTTTCTTTTAAAGCAAGGTGAAGTTGAGTTTTCAAGGAGTCTCTTTCACTTGAAATCTCAACCCTCTCTTGTAAAACCATGTTTAACTTAGAAAACAAATTTTCATTTTCTTCCTTTAATTTAAAACTCTTGCTTTTCAAAGCTTTATATTTTGAAAGCAAGTTTTCACAAAACATAGATAGTTCTTCATTTAATGCATGTGCATCCATATTATCATCACAAGAAGAAGTAGCACTATCATCTAGTTGAGTATCCAAAATTACCTCAACGGAGTTATTCCCTTGGACCATGAAGCAAGCTTGGTCGGACTCTTCTCCACTTGATTCTTTCTCCACATTGTTTGTCGTTTGTAGCTCGGGAGAGGTCAATGTATTCCACACTGCAAAAGCAGAATCACAATGAGAAATCATAGAAAATTGATCTTTAATAAGTATGTGCCTAAGTGCTACTAAGGCTTCTACATTAGCCTCTATATACTTGTCATTACTAATATAAGATTTCTTGATAGTGGCAAGGTAAACATGCAATCCTAGGGATTTAAGGTATGCACTCGTCTTAAACTTTCATATATCAATGTTAGTAACATTATACATGAGAGGGTAAAGAAAATCTATATGTGTGTGTAAACAATATCCTGATTAGCTATAATGAGGATCTTTAACTCAAGGTTGTTAGACCCAAATCAAGAGCACCAATCTCTGATACCAATTGAAATACACCTAGAGGGGAGTGAATAGGTGTACTAACTAATATAATATCAAATGATGTGGAATTTTAATTGCAACACACTATGTGTAGCCAAGAGTGAATCTGAATTCCCCGTGATGGGCTCTGGAACTACTCATCGAGATTCCTCTAAATTAAGAGTTAAGGTGCTATATGATGCCCTCTTGCTTCAACACAAGTGTAGGCACACACAAACTATATCTAGCATATGAATATGTATAATATAAAACAATGCAAGATATAAGAGAGATAGAGTTGAGAGATAGTGGATAAAACATAAACAATAAGATATGTTTCGAGGTTCGAGCCACTACTCTACGTC
Organism: Agave tequilana; assembly: GCA_038442645.1. Lineage (NCBI taxonomy): Eukaryota > Viridiplantae > Streptophyta > Magnoliopsida > Asparagales > Asparagaceae > Agave > Agave tequilana. The sequence goes on from JAVJIF010022517.1 coordinate 29,995, forward strand.
CCCGCCTTCACACAGAAGGATTTTCACTATGTATACATAGGACCTTCCATAAAGGAACCTTCACTGAGGAATTACAACTCTACACTTGGAGTACACTACTCCTCTCTCAAACACAATCACCTCTACACAAGGGGATAGGCACAAAGCCAAAGCAAAGGAAAGATTACAATCTTGGGGATTAATGATCACAGACAACACTTGGTGATCACAATAGACCACAAACAATTTTTCTCACAAAAGCAAGATCCTATAGATAGGATTAGAGAGGATAGTCCAAGTGTGAGAAAACAAGATGTTTGGAAAAGAGAATAACAAAAAACAACACTTGAGAAAAAAATACAAGATAGGTATTTAAATAAAGATCAAAACCAATTTCCCAAAAACTTCCTTTTCTTTAACTTTTCCAACACTTTGAAAAAAATAAAAGATAAAGATTTTAGGCTCAAAAACTTCTTTTAAACTTGCTGCAAAACACTTGAAAAGATGGGAAGAATAGCTCTTAAAATCTTGGTGAAAATCGCTTGAGAGAACCCCTATTTATAGGCTCTCAAGAAAATATCTGTTGTGGTCCAGAAAAGGTCATTTTTGACCTATCGGTCGACCAGCCAGTCGACCAGCCAATGGTCATATTTCTGACCGTTGAGCCATCGGTCGACCGAGCCTAAAGGCACTCAGCCCTGTCAGTCGACTGCCCGGTTGACGGGCACTATCCCAGAGTTGGGAAGTTACAGCCGGTCGACCGCCTGGTCGACCGGCCTTATAGGCAAGGCCTTGTGCACATCCTTGTGCACATCGTTCGGTCGACCGATCAGTCGACCGCCAGCAGGCTCAGGCTAGGGTTTAGGGTTTAAAATTTGATCTTTTTAACACCTATAAATTCCCATAAAATCTCATAAATTTCACAAAAATAAGTTCTTATAAATATTTGAAGAACAAATTTGTGTGATAAAAATTAACACATATTACAAACTATTTGAACTATTATTGTGATATAGAAATTAAGCTTTAACACAAAATCAGTATTTTCCAAAAACCAAACTTTGAAATGGAAAACTGATTTTTCTCAAACTTGTATAAATACAAAAACAAAATATTTAAACTTTTTTGAAGCATATAGTGTATGGATAGAATCCAATACACATATAAAAGATATATCTATATTTTTGACATTAAATCCAAAATAAGTTTTGTTAATTACAAAACTCTAAACACATGAACTAGAATCATCAAAATAAGTTTTTCTAAATATATGAAGCATATATATATGGATGAAATTTAATATACATTAAATCAGGTAAACTTGTTTTGATTCTATCTATTCATGAAAACTATATATATATATATGTATTTGAAATCCAAAACCAATTAAACCAAAAACCAAACGTATTAAACTTTTGTGTGTGTGAACTTGAGCATATTAACACTAGTCTATATTACACAATATCTAAACACAAAAACAAACTAAACAAACTGAAGTCTTCTTGTAGAGCTCCTTCACCAAGCTGACTCGGTCTAAACACGATCCAAAGAGATTGACTCCATCCGAGTGCTAGATGCGATCTTAACGCGCGAGCTCTTGAATCTACATATGTTAGCTCCAAAACTCCTTTGTTGAAGCTAAACACCTACTAAGATCTTGATAGAAAATCTGAAACTATATAAACACAAGATCATTAGTACTATAACTACATGAGTTAATCAGTATCAAAATTAGAGTGATGGGCCTTTGGGCCAACAGACCGACCTTTTGATTTTTCCCTTCGAACTAAAAGGCGGTCGACCGGGCTGATCGACCGGAGCCAACGACTCTTTTCTAGATGAGCTATCGGTCGACCGGACGGTCGACTGACAGCCTGCCAGTTGGCTATAACAGCTTGGATCTGTTTTGTTTTTAGAGGATTCCAATGGGCATTTTTGATTTTCAAGTGTCTAAGCACGCCCCAAATGACCTGGTATGATTTACAAATGATATTTATTCATTACCTATATATATATATGAATCATTGGTTTTGGTTTTGATACAACAAGAGAACACGAATTTACAAGTTTTCAAGTTTGTTTCAAATAAGAAATTTTTTTAGCTTCCAATCTTCAAGTTCTTTCTTTTCAAAGCTATTTTCAGTTGATTTTAAAGCTCTTCTATTCTTTCTAATTGAATTTCTTCTCTTACTTAACTTCTTGAGTTATACTTCATATTCTACTCTATAGGAAGTTGTAAGAGAGAGTGTGATTGAGGAAAAACAGAGATATAGTTTAAGGGTTAGAAGGATGTTATTTGGATGGATGCGTGTCTCTGTCTTCCACAATATATCCGCGGTAGCAAGAGCTATGCAGGTCGAATCCACAGGGATGAATGCGATAGAAACTTTTCGGAATGATTTTCTCTAACAGTTAGCTTGGAAAAAGGGATACTGATTGTAAGAAATAGTTTTAAAAGTATAGTTTACTAATCATCTATCACAACTAAAGTATTATTCTAAAAGAATAAACATCATATTGAATAAAGAATTATCTACCCTAGGGTTGAGAATCAAGAAAGATGAATAACAATGTTGTAAACTCTAATTCATGTGCACTAATAAAAATCAAATTATAATTCATCTTAATTTCAAAGCATAGCATAAGAAAAGTCTACTTAACATTATGCTATCAAAGTATTTATATATGAACTATGAATAACCATTTAAGAAGTGCAACTTAAATTAGTTAAACTCAATTATTAATTTATCTTCAAGAAAACCAATTTTAATCCTAGGGTTTATAATAATAGATATCAATCAATTCATCTTTTAACTAAACTAGGGTTGATCCAGAGATTAGCAAACTATAAGTTTTAATTAGTTAAACATATTTTTATTTTAAATTTTTATTATGAATAAGAAAGGTTGCATGAAAATTAAAAGAAGAAAAACAAAAAAGCTAAAGCAGAAAAATAAATTGAATTACAAAATAAGAAAAGTAAAAAGAATAAAGAACCTTTTTATTGGATGTCACCGGCCAATTACAAAGCTCTTCTTCTTCAAAATAACAAAAACGAAAATACAAGAAATTTGGAAAGAAAAGAGGATCTAAAGGAAAGCCTAAATTTGAGCCTCTCAGAGCTGCCCTTCCTCTGTTTCTATGCAGGGGTATTTATAGGAGAAAACTAGAGGAATGAGAAGCGTAAGATAGGAGGAGCAAAATATCTCTGAATTTGAATTCTTCTTTTATCTCCAAACTTGTTTTGACTTATCCGTAGAAGTTCAATTCTGTCCTGCAACTTGTTATCATGTCGATTGCTGAATATAACTTATTAGCGGACTGAATTAGAACGTTTGATCAACATAAGAGTTGTAGTCCTTCAAGTCTTCTTTCTTAAGCATCTTGAATCATTAAATGTGAGTTTTGATAGAGAAAGTTACGATTGAAATACTAAAGGGTGTTCAGTCTGAATCCGAATTAAATTCAGATTTTCTCTCCTTTATCTTCATCTTGTGGTTCAAGCAAACCTGGTTCAAATAGAAGTCCATCTCTATCCTTAATTAGAATGATGATTCATCTTGTTATATCTTTCTCCTCCTCTAGATTTGAATAGCAAGAGTCCCACTTTATCCTTCTCTTTAGCAATTAGGAGTTCTATTTTATCCTTCCTCTTCCTCCCTTAGATTTTAAATCCAAGTTTAGATTAGGTTAGATAAGGTAGAAACTTCTAAATTACTAAATTACTACAATTAATGTTGCTTGTGGGCTTGTGGACTTTTTGGGCTTTTGGGCTTTAATTGGGCTTCATTTATTTATTTTTTTAATTACTTAAGGCCTGCACACATTAAACAATAAAACATTAGTAGTAGTGCCTAATAAAAAAATAAATAGGAAAATATGATGATAAATGTGATAATAAATATGCACTTTTTACTACCTATCACACCCCCACACTTATCATTTTGCTCGTCCTCGAGTAAAAATAAAGAAAAAGGAAAAGAAAATAAAAATTAACCTATCCTAACTCACTTTTGTAGGAATCACGATTGCACTTAGCACGTGCAACAAGCCGTTAAACCTCTAGGTTATCCTAAAGGACGAGTGTTATCTCGTGAGGGTTTTCAGCAGATTACACCCACAAAATCCATAAAAGGAAAATGTTAGAGATTTAATTAATTTTTTATTTATTTATTTATTTTATTTTGAAAAAGGAAAGAAATATTTGAAATATATTTGAAGAAACTAAGTAATCTATAAGTTTTAAGATTACCATTTTTATTCATTCTTAAACTTAGTCTTTATACAATAATTTGTCATCAATTTTAGGTAAGAATTAAAATTGAATTTTTATATAGTCTATTTCGTTACCCTAAGTCATATGAATCCTTGTGAACATGAATCTTTATTAGGGATTCTTTAACTTGGACTCCCATGCCTCTTTATTATATATATATATTTTTTATATGTATCTATTTTTTTAAATGTATAACTCATCTAATTTTCTTTTGTATAAGTATCAAGGCTTCTTGAGACCCTCATACCTAACTAATTGACTATTAGATGTGTTAATATATATATAGATAATATTTCTTAGTTTTCATAGGCTTTCTAATCCACCCATGTAGCGAGCCTAAGGTCGGTGGCTCCCAAACCGGTCGGTTTTAGGGCACCAGGTGAGAAAACACCCCACGGACTTAAGGATTCGAGTGAATTAGGCAACAAAACTAAGGACTTTATTTATAAAATCACCTTTAGGCGTGAATACTTATGCTTCTTGAGACACATGTATCCAGCTTAATCAGTGAATTTTTTATTTTATATATATATTTTTTATTTTAATTTTTTTTTATAAGACACAAGAGTCTTTGTCTTAGAATCCTTGATGTGTAAGTGTATTAGGTATGCACATTTCATTAAGGTAAAAATCAAGACTAATTAATTATTCAATTTTTTCTCCTATACCTAAAAATCCAACAATTTATTTTATTTCGACCAAGTTTTTAGAAATCCTAATCATGATTTTTCTAATTTTTAAGATTAACTTAGATTTCTTTTAAAAGATAAGTCAAAATATTGTTTTCTTTTTCAAAAAGGTTTTTTTTTTAAATTTTTTTTTAGTTAGTATCTACCTATGTTAGTATGTTAGTAAATCCTCCCCCACACCTATCTCATGCATTGTCCTCAATGTATGAATTAATGCATAGATGCATGAAAAATATGGTGGTCTGATTGGTCCACGAAATGCGGCCTAATCGAATTTTTGTGGAGTTCGGAGGAACCCACCAGAAATCTCTCTTATATAACCCACTAAAATGATGTATGTATGAATATTTTTTATTAAAAATTTAACCCCATCTAATTTCCAAATTCCATAATTAATTTCGGAGTCAATTTGTCAACCGCCTTGTCCCAAAATGGAGTGTGAAAAGATAGAATGATTGACTTGGACATAGGAAGTACGGGAACTAATACCGACTCAGGAAAATAACTTAAGTCAAGTAAAGGTTCAGGAGTCGAGCGTGGTTCAAGAAATGGGTCCAAATCAAGAAGTTGAAACTCAAGTCCACATTCATTTCCCATAATAGAATGTGACTTAATATTGGTGATTCAAGTTCAAGAATGACAGGTGTGGGAATCAAAACTGACTCTAAAATATTACTCAAATCAGGTAACAAAATAGGAGTCAATATTGATTCGAAAATTTGAACTGGATCACAAATTTGAGAATCTAGGTCACATGTCTCATGGAGTTCAATTTCATAAAAATGAGAACTTGTCAATTTGTCAATGGGACTTTCAAAAGTATGAAATTGGTCAAGTTCAATATGATGATCATCAAAGATTGACGATTCAATTTCATGATGAATTTGCACAGGATCCAATGTTGACTCGGGAAAAATATTGAAATCAGGTGAAGACACCGGAGTCATTATTGAATCACGAAGTAGAATTGAATCATTCAGTTGAGGTTCAGGATCATATTCATTCTCAAGTTCTATTTCAGGAAATAAATAACTTGCCAAACTATCATTTTCAAAGTTTGGAGTTTGGGCAAGTTCAAATGATTGTACTTAAATGGAATCTTATTTTTCAAAACAAGATGACTCTTCGGCTCTAACAGAATGGTTAGCGATATCAGAAATGGTCAAACGGTGAGAATGGAGAGTTTGGACCATTAGATCTATATCATGATTACGAGCGATTTTAGCCTGAGTCATGGCTTCAAGCATCTTTTCATAGTTGATTGGTTCATCGTTTTGTTATGATTGGACTTGAAAAGATGAAGTGTTGTTGTGAAATTCGAGGTGAAATTGTGAGTCCGTCAGATTCTGTGATTGTTGCTTGGACTCACGTATAATCATTTCCAAGATTGAAGGTTTTCTATTATGTGATTGTTGCTTGGACTCTCGCATACTAATTTCCATCATTTCCAAGATTGATGGTTTTCTATTTTGAACTGGTGGTTGTGAGTATGAATCTTGAAAATATTGTGGACAAGGTGGATAAGGAGGACAAGTTGGTTGAAAATTAGACTTGGGGGAGGTGAATCCCCATTGACTCTGTGAAGAGTTGAAATTGTTTTGGAAATTATGGTCATAAGATTGGGGGCATGGGTTATATTCATTGGATAAGATCACTCCGGCACACTAGGTTGGTTAAAGTTATGATATGCCGGGTTGGTAATATCTGAAAAAGAGGTCGGGGTGTAATATGGATTACTATTAAAATTGAAAAAATTATTGTTATAAGCCATATCACACAAGAAATATTAAAACAATAAAGAAAAACAAAAAAATAAAATAAAATTCTAATCTAAGTTAGGGTAAATCTTGACCTAGACGACTCCTAACTTTAGACTGTCTTTAGGAGGTATATTGCCGACCTTAACCACAAGTTAATCAGCCAGGTAGGTGGTAAGATCGGTGGGAGGTTATCCGTCAAAGACGTTCCTTAATTAAGTAAGGACCAATCTTCGGGCTTTCGGCCCTTAATCCCCTTCCTAGGCACCAATTTGGCAAGAGTTAAGTTCAAACAATTTCCTCCTTCAGCCAATCTCCTAATGAGTCCGAGTTAACCTAAGGCCAACTTCTAGTTAATTTTTATTTTAGGGTTAGGGTTGTGAATGCGACGGAGATGATTTGTGGGCCAAGGAAGGGTGATGAAATCCCTACCTTATGTTATTTATCGGTTATGCCCTTAAATTGATTTAGTGCACGTGTAAAGCAATAAACAACTATTCACTCAAAAGCAGTAAATCAGCCAAGGGTGCTTCCTAGTCTATATGCAATGCGAACGTACCTTGTCGCCAGCACTCTTCAACAGAAATTAAAAAAATTAAATAGACACGTGCCTATGATGCAAGAGTCTAAATTTTTTTTTTATTTATCAACTAATAGATTACTATTAATTAATTAGCAGTATGCAGGGTGATCACAGAGAAAACTTATCAGAGCAGTAAACAGAACTTGCAATTTGTAGAAACTTGCAAAAAATTCAGTCAGTAATTCACTACTATAGCCGCGGATCCACGGCTATTGCCGTGTTTGCGCAGCTAGATAGTAGGCTCTGCTGCTCTGTCTTCTAGGACAGAGGAACAGAGTTGCTATATGTCCTTAGCTACAGCTAATTTTCCTGTTATCAGATCCTGCAAACAAAAAAAAATTTAGTTTTTTTTTTAGAAAATATCGTACCGTTCCCTCCCGCCAACGGCGCCAAAATTTGATTGAGGAAAAACAGAGATATAGTTTAAGGGTTAGAAAGATGTTATCTGGATGGATGCGTGTCTCTGTCTTCCACAATATATCCGCGGTAGCAAGAGCTATGCGGGTCGAATCGACAGGGAGGAATGCGATAGAAGCTTTTCGGAACGATTTTCTCTAACAGTTAACTTGGAAAAAAGGGATATTGATTGTAAGAAATAGTTTTAGAAGTATAGTTTACTAATCATCTATCACAACCAAAATATTATTCTAAAAGAATAAACATCATATTGAATAAAGAATTATCTACCCGAGGGTTGAGAATCAAGAAAGATGAATAACAATGTTGTAAACTCTAATTCATGTGCACTAATAAAAATCAAACTATAATTCATCCTAATTTCAAAGCATAGCATAAGAAAAGTCTACTTAACATTATGCTATCAAAGTATTTAGATATGAACTATGAATAACCATTTAAGAAGTGCAACTTAAATTAGTTAAACTCAATTATTAATTTATCTTCAAGAAAACCAATTTTAATCCTAGGGTTTTTAATAATAGATATCAATCAATTCATCTTTTAACTAAACTAGGGTTAATCCAGAGATTAACAAACTATAAGTTTTAATTAGTTAAACATATTTTTATTTTTATTTTTAATTTTTATTATGAATAAGAAATGTTGCATGAAAATTAAAAGAAGAAAAACAGATAAGCTAAAGCAGAAAAATAAATTGAATTGCAAAATAAGAAAAGTAAAAAGAATAAAGAACCTTTTTATTGGATGTCACCGGCCAATTACAAACCTCTTCTTCTTCAAAATAATAAAAAAGAAAATACAAGAAATTTGAAAAGAAAAGAGGATCTAAAGGAAACCCTAATTTGAGCCTCTCAGAGCTGCCCTTCCTCTGTTGTTATGTAGGGGTATTTATAGGAGAAAACTAGAGAGATGAGAAACGTATGAAGATAGGAGGAGCAAAATATCTCTGAATTTGAATTCTTCTTTTATCTCCAAACTTGTTTTGACTTATCCATAGAAGTTCAATTCTATCTTGCAACTTGTTATGATGTTAATCGCTGAATATGACTTATCAGCCAACTGAATTGGAACATTTGATCAACATAAGAGGTATAGTCCTTTCAGTCTTCTTTCTGGATCATCTTGAATCATCAAATTTGAGTTTCGATAGAAAAAGTTATGACTAAAGGGTGTCCAGTCTAAATCCGAATTAAATTCAGATTTTCTCTCCTTTATCTTCATCTTGTGGTGCAAGCAACCTGATTCAAATAGAAGTCCATCTCTATCCTTAATTAGAATGATGATTCATCTTATTATATCTTTCTCCTCCTCGCAAGAGTCCCACTTTATCCTTCTCTTTAGCAATTAGGAGTTCTATTTTATCCTTCCTCTTCCTCCCTTAGATTTTAAAATCCAAGTTTAGATTAGGTTAGATAAGGTAGAAACTTCTAAATTACTAAATTACTACAATTAATGTTGCATGTGGGCTTGTGGACTTTTTGGGCTTTAATTGGGCTTCATTTATTTATTTTTTAATTACTCAAGGCCTGCACACATTAAACAATAAAACACTAGTAGTAGTGTCTAATAAAAGAATAAATAGAAAATATGATGGTAAATGTGATAAAAAATATGCACTTTTTACTACCTATCAGAGTGTTTGTGTAATATCTCTATTTTTGAAATACAAGATTTAATTAATATATATATATAATATTTTAATTTGTGTACATGTATCTTGTGTTAATTATTATTTAGGGAGAGTAATTATTTTAATTGTAAAAAATTTCTAATATCATTATTAGTTATTTTAAATTTCTATTAGTATGTAATTATTATTAATTATTATGGTTGTGGTTGTTATCACTTCAATTATTATTTTATTTTACTTCCTATTCATTTAAACCAAGCCCAAGCCTAAACCCCTTATATTCCTTTTCTTTTCATTTTTCTTCTAACTGGAGCCCAAGCCTAAACCCCTTATATTCCTTTTCTTTTCATTTTTCTTCTAACTGGAGCCCAAGTCCACATGCCCAAAAAAAAAAAAAAAAGAGAAACCCCTTTTTATTGTTACAGGCTTTGAACCCGCAACCCCCAGCAAGACTTTGAACGAACCAGCCACCATGCCTTCTTGGCATTTGTTAAGGGAGAAACCAAATATTTAAACATTACTTTACTTCACCTCCCCCCGGTCTCCCCCATCCTGCAGCCATTTTCCCACGTTCTCCACTCCTCCTCTCACTGAGCCCACGACTCCCATACTATACGAGCACCTAGCAGCCCATCTCCCGAGCCCCATGACCTGGCCTGCTGCAGAGCTCCATGGCCGAGTCAACACACGATCTTCCGGCCCATCTCCAATCTCCTCCCTTGCCGAGCACACTTCCTTTCTCCCACCAGCAGCTGAGCCCAGCCCTTACCACTCTTCCTAGGCCGTGACCAATGCCTATGCATCCACATGTGCGCCAACTCCATCTCCATGGCATCTTTCCCTCTTCGACAAGCTCCGCGGCACCGCAAAAATCTCTACATGGCAGCAACCCGAGCACCACAACAACCTAGTCCAGCACCTCCCCTTTCCGTGCTCCTCCCATCGGCCGTGTGACCCTCCTCTTCATCAACCTACTCCAGCCCCATGACCGTCCCCCCTGCAGATCTCCATCAAGGCCGAGACTCCTCCCCATCTCTGAGCCTGGACACTACACAGCAACTAAGAACAACCACAACATCACCCACAATGCCCCCTCCCTTTGCTGCGCGCGTCCAGGCCATGGGCAGCAGCCCACAGCAGCCACAAGACCCCCTCCTCGGCCTACAGCAGCACCTCCATATACACCCAAGCCGAACCCCCTTCTCTCCTCTTCGTGGGTCGTCGTTGATCGCCGTCAGCGAGCGCGAACAAACCCGCATCCTTCCCGGTGAAGTCCTCGAGCCATGGACACTCTCTGCGATTTTTGTCTCCGCCACTCGCCAGCCATTGAAAACTCCTTCCACTCCTTGCATGAGCCATCTCTCCCTTTCTCTATTTATATCCATGTGGGTGGGTATGTTTATTAGTGTGTATCATAGGATTTAAATGAATGTGTGTGTTTGGGTGTGTTATCTCCTCTCTTCTCTGTATAATCAAGTATGTGTATATGTTGGTGTGTGCGTGAGTGTGTGTGACGAGCCCTGCATGTGTGTGCGTGTGATGGTGTATACTGGTATGCATGTGTAGTGTATTAGGTGTAGGGGTGTGTGAGTAAATATGTATACATTGCATACATGGATGTGAATTATATTACTTGTATAAATGTGGGTAGTTAAATGTAGATGCTCATAAATTTATATGCATGGGTTTAATGTATGTGGGTGCTCTTGGTATTTTATTAGGTGTTGTGTGTGGGTGTTAATTCCCCTCCCTCTCTGTGTGTCCGGTTGTGTATCATAGTGTTGCAGATTCGCTCGTGCGATCCGAACTCGGTAACGGGAGATCCAAATTTGTGCTCCTTGTGGACCCGACACAGTGGCGGTTTGAAGACCGATTGATGGGATGATTAGTAGATCAATACCGGTTTGTGTAGTGAAGACCAGACGGCGATTCAGATCCAAAACAGTATCATTTCATGTGAGTGTTTGCTTTTATCTCATTTCCTTTGTTAATATGTATTTGTATTTTACTTTTATCATTTCATGTGACTATTTGATGTATTTTATCAGTGTGATTACCTGCATCACTTCATAAGTGTTAGTAATCTTCCGTTGTTGTCTTAGGCCTAGTATTGATATATTATAAGACCAGACTTGATCTGGTAACTGACCTAGTTATGATAAAACTTATAATATAAACATATTGATCTTGAAGTTGATTAGTTTATGATTGGGGTTAGTGATTCTTATTTTATGTGAAGTTTTTATAGGACAAATTGCTTGGTGACTATTCTGACTAGAACTTCTGTAGATATTAAGGAAGCGTCAGATATGCCATTGCTTTATCGATAGACTGATTTACTGATACTTGGATTGATATTGACTTGATTAGATTTAGATGATTATGTACTCTTATATGTTTGGACTTGGATATCAGTGACTTAGAGAATGGATATATTGATCATATAGAGGAGGGACATACTGCTGAGTTCATTGACATGAGCTTGGTGTTCGTTTCAGATGATTTTGATTAGTGTTCTGATAATTGACGTAGTTGGATTGAGATTTGTGAGTATTTCCTATTTTACCATTGATTATACCATTTGAGTATTGATGATCTTTTGATGTTGATTATTAGATATTGACCATTCTGAGTTTTATGTCGCTGGAGTACGTTTCATTATTTGAATATGATTTCGGTATTTGTTGATCTAGTTGACTTTGAAGATATTCAGTAAACCTCTCTTCAAGATTTGGTTCTTGACTACTTCAGTTTTTCAGTATAGAGATAGAGTTATTATGAGAGTGATTTCATTGATATCGGTGATAATATATATTTAGAGTTTGACATTAGTTATCATTTGATCTCAGTTATTTGTGACCTAAAAGATTAAAGTAGATTGGCAGTGATGAAAGAGCTGATTAACTATTTACTGGACCCAAGGTTTACAATATCAAATATTCTGCCACAGACCTAGTATTTGATGTTCATGATGATTATTGAGATTATATGTAGCATGAATTGATATGTGATGTTCAAGAGGAGTGTTTTTGAGATTATGAGTTGATGGATCAGTTACAGATATAATATCGGTGGATGAGATCTTGATCAGTTTTATATGAGATAACACATTGACTAGATGGTACAGGACATGTTACTAAAAATTACTGAAAAAGTATTGTTAGACCGTAACACTCAGTACAACTCTATTCATTGTATACACGGTTACTAATACTGTTTACTATTATTGTTATTATTCACCGTGTATACGATCACTATTACTGTTACCGTCACCGCATCGTTCCAGAATTCTAGGCAACATGGATATTGACTGATTTAACTGAATTAAATAATATTATATAATGATAACTTACACTGAGATTGGAAAAATTGATGAAGGAGACAATGTCTATATTTTGGGTGGACTTAGAATATAGGTTGCGTAGCCGAAATGAGGGTTCCACTGCAGGGTTCCCAGGGATGACTGGCATCCATCTGATATTACTGCTATTACTATTGCTGTTACTGAGTATCTAGCGGTACGGTCCTAGTTCAGTGCCAGGTATCTGGGGTCATGCTCTCGGGTATGTACGAGACCCACCTAAAGCATAGACAATATCTCCAACCAATCAGTTCAATAAGTTAGGACCTGATTGACGCGTGTGGTGGGCGTAGTATGGAATGCATCTACTGCATGTGGCAATTGGTGTTCACTAACATAATTAATAACAAAATCGGAATCTTACATTAACATTGTAGACTGAACTATATATATGACTGATTCTAGACATTTGATTACACCAAAGACCTGACGTACATCTGACTATAGCACTGACTGACCTTATCCATCAGATTTATAGACTGTGATGACACCTGACTGTACACCTGATACCTGATTAGACATTTGATTTCTTTACGGTTTGACTTATTATTTTTCTATTTAGGTATCATATGTTATTTATGTCTTATTCCAGTACAATTATCTTTTGTACACACTGTTATATGCACGAGCACTTTCTTTTTTTTTTTCTTATACACTCATTAGGTCGCTTCCTAACGACCCTGGATTTGTTCATCCAGATATTGGACGTCTTATGTTATTGATCAGGTATTCGATGAGGTCGTACATGTTGCGAGGAGCTGGAGTTTTCCTCTACCCTTACTGGTATTCTTATCTTTTTTTATTCCTATTTTTTGTTTTTCTTTATATCGTATCCAGTTACCATTTCATTTCCTATTCACATGCTATCATTGTGTTAGACACTATATGTATTATTGCGGGGATTTTAGTACCTTTATAGATGATTATATAGCTTGTTCAAGTTACTTTAGGCTTTGCGTGTATACACAGGGTATTTCCCTCACATATATACATCGATGACTCTCGTCGCGACTTTATTTCCCCATATTTTGGGAAGCGGAGCGTAACAGTTTGTGATCTTGTTGGATCACCAAGAGCTTTGTAACCTCAGTTGGTTTTGTGCTACCTCTTGTGTAGAGGGTTGAGTTGGTGGAGTTGTGTATTCCGGTCTTGTGTAGACCAAGTGTAATTTCTTTATGTGAGATCCCTTTGTGGAAGATCCCTTAGTAGATAGTGAAATTCTTCATAGTGGTGAAGGCGGGGACATAGAGCGGTGGCTCGAACCTCGAAACAATTCTTTTGTATTTGCGTTTGCTTGTGTCTTGCTCTCTATTGCTTTTCATTATTCATACTTGTGTAATTATTTATTTTGCATTCTATAATTGCTTTTCATTCTATCACTTTCATTATCGGTCTATACTTATCTCAATAAGGAGGTAATTTAGCACATCAACTCATTATCTAGAGGAATCAAAGAGGAGAAGTTCTAGAGCCTTTCATAGGGAATTCGGCTTCAATTCTTATTTTAAGTGACTGTTTGCTTAACTCATCATAAGTAGTTTTTAGCATTTCATCAGCAAAACACCTATTCACCCCTCTCTAGGTGTATTTCATTTGTGTGGGTTGAGCATGCATAGATGTTTGCATTATAATTGCATGTGTATGATGTGTAGAGTGTGTGTTAGCGTTTAGGTGTGTGTGTGTGTGAGTGTAGATGTGTGTAGTTAAGCACATGTGTGTGATTATGAATACAGTGTACATGTATGTATACGTGCGTGCGCGCGTGTGTTTGTAAATGTGGGGGGTGTATATGTGTGTTTGAGTGTGTGATTAGGTGTACGTGTGAATTTATAGGTGAGTGTGGTTTTCAGTTGCAGCAATGTAGATCTGATCATGCGATCTGAACCTGGTAACAGAAGACCTGAACCCGATCTGGATTTGTGTTCGTAGAGTGCCAATATGCTAGGTGATTCGAAGACCGACACAGGAAATGATTCGACATTCATATTGGTTCATGTAGTGCAGACCTGATGGTGATTTAGACCTGAAACCGCGTTATTTCATGTGAGTATTTATTTTTTGGTCTATTTTAATTTCAGCAATTTTTCTTAGCAATTCATGTGAATGTATATATGATTCTGCATTATTCTGTTCGTGTCGGCAACTATTATTATACCGTGATGGCCTGATACTATTTTGTTGATATATCGTTTACTCTGTTATCAACACTGTTATCAATTTCATTCCAGTATTTTAGGTAAATGAGTATTAGTCATGGCTTTCCTTATTAGTGATAACTGGATGAAAATTTAATTGTGAATTTGATGATTAATTAAATGAGATGTTGCTTTATTAATAGATTGGGTCTTTTATAATGGGACCGACCAGTGGAGATTGACGCAGAGTTCATGAATGTCCGAAATTGTACCGCTTGGATTAGTCAGTAGATTTTTAGTTGGAATAGATGTTGACTTGAGATTTTCAGAGCAGATCAAATTAATTAGAATAGTGGACTCTACCGATTTGTAATGTATTGAAATGAACTATTATTATTGGGATAGAGTAGATTATTTTGGGGATGATAGATCAGATATATCCTCAATGTCAGATGTATTTGAACTCGATGTTTGTCACTGATATATTAGCATTTCATTGTTATTATTTAGTTTATCTACATTTTTATTCAGATCTAGATGTGAGAGATTTGGACTGGGATCTTATCGATCTGGAGAATGATTAGTTGGGGATTGTACTTAAGTAAATGAATTTGTGAAAATCATTATCGGACTTAATCTTCATTTATTTGATGATAACTTAGACGATAATTTAACTGAATATTGAGAATTTATTTAGAAATAATGTAGCTTTATAAAATATGAAATCTTGGACTTGGACTCATCAGTAGACTCGCTTGGAAAGGAGTTGACATTGGGATTAATATGTGTTTGATTGGACAGGTCAGAACTAGTGGATTATACGTTTGCGCATTCGATTAGTTACCTTGGCTTTGGATCCTTTTGATTGAACTTGATGGACATAAGAGTTGATTGATGATTTTGATTGAATGGGTAGCGATGATTATATCGATATGGTGGAGTGTGTATTTATTTTAAATATTGAGACTTGTATCACTAGTGATTTAGATGAGAGACGTGTTGATGACATAGAGGATTAGAGCAAATTGATAGTAATGAGAGAACTGTGTTACTGATTGAGTTTCCTGATAGGCAATGAACTAAATACTTGGTGGTTACAGTGACTATATTGAGACTATCTGTTAAAGAAACTTGTTATTGTTATCTCTTAGTGCAGATGGATGAGGCTGTCTATTGATCAGTGTTCAGACTTGATATAGTAATACTTCATGTTATTGAAAATTACTGGGAAAATATTTCAGACAGTAACACATGTATTGTTCCATTTATTTTACCGTTTACACGGTTATATTATTCACATTGTTATTGTTACATCATTGACATTGTTATTGTCACCATATTATCCCAGTAATCGAGATAACATGAATATTGATGGAATTAAATAATAATTTAATTAACCAACTTAATTGGGATTGGGAAAATTGATAGAGGAGACAACGTCTGTATTTTGGGTTGACCTATGATATAGGTTACGCAATTGAGATACAATTCCACTGCAGGTTCCGGGGGATGACTGATATCCCGTATTGTTCATATTGTTATTGTTATTGACTATCTAGAGGAAGGACCTAGTTCAACGCCAGGTGATTGGGCCGTTATTCAAGGTATTTATGAAACCCACCTAAAGCGCGGACAATATCTCCAATCGATCAGTTTCAATAAATTAGAACCTCGATTGATATGTGCAGTAGGCGTAGTATGGAATGAGTTTATTACAGGTGGAAATTGGTCTTCGCTAACATAATTAATAATGATAAACTGTTTATTGTATACTATGATTAACTGTATCCACTTGATTTATAGATTTTAATAGACACCAGACCGTACTATATAATTCAAAAATAGAATGTTTTCTTTATTGTTTATTTATACCCTTTATGTTATTGCGTCCTTGATGATCTGATTACTTTATCATTACATTGTATTTCATCACATTATATGCACGTGCACCTTCCCCTTTATTTTTCACTCATTGGGAGTTCTGACTCTCTGAATTTGTACATCCAGGTCTATATATGTTATATTACTGTTCAGATATTTGGAGAGAATTACAGGCTTCTTGAAGAGACGAAGTTCTCTTACTCGATCATCCTTTCTTAGTATTTCTTTGCTTTTCTTTATTCCTATTGCTTTCATGATTCTGTACATTGGACTCAGTACTTATTCTATTCCTTTATTCATCTACTATCATTGTGTTAAAAATTTATATGTTATATTGCAGTAGTTTTTATGTTATGATAGTTGATTGATATAGTTTGTTAAGGTTATTTTAGGTTTAGCGTATATATGCGGGGTATTCTCCTCGCGTATATACATCGCCGACTCTCATCACGACTCCATTTTCGCGTATTTTGGGAGGTGAACCGTGACAAGATTTTCTTCGTATCAGAGTCAGGTTTACTCAAAGATGACCTAGTTCTTATTAGTGACCTGAGACAAGTTATAATTACACTGCAATAGATATATGATTCACAAATGATACTGAGTTCACTTGAGAATCGATTATCTTTCTTTGAAATTCAGCTATTTGATTTTTTGATATCCCTGATTCAAACTCTTCTTCTAGAGTAATCTGGGTTCTATCTTTATTCTCAATCTTCTTCCCGATTCTATTTTCTGATCTTGTCTCTTGAAACTGATTGCACCATTTTGAAGCTGGTAGTAAAGATCAGAGCACACAATGAATGCGGGGTAAACCCATGATGCAGTGACTAGCGACGTAGCAGTTTTATCTTCTCTTTTAACTTGATTTTTATCATTCCCTACTTTATTGAAATTTCGAGGGTGAAATTTTTATAAGGTGGGTAAAATGTAATATCCCTAATGTATAATACATGATTTAATATAATAATACTTTAACATTTATACATTATTTGTATTAAGAGTTATTATTATTTCCTGTGGGTATTGATAACTAATTATTATAGATTTTTATTATTATTATTAATTATCTTTAAATAGTTATTAATATGTAATTGTTATTGACAATTATTATTGTTGTTATTATTATTACAACTATTATTATTGTTGTTATTATTATTATTCATGTTTATTACTATTATTGTTATAATTAATTACTATTATTAATATCGTTGTTATTATTCTTATTGTTGTTATTATACCCATTATTCAAACCCACCAACCCATTCAAATCCTAGCCAAATCCTAATCCTAACTAATTAGATCCAAATCTTAACTGGCTAAATATCATCATCTCCTTTTCCTCTCCTTCTCCAACTCTCTTTCCCTGCCACCCATAGTCGACATCTCCCATGTTCCCCTACTTCTTCTCAACTGGCTGAGTCCCCATCACAACCTATGCAAGCTACCCCTTCTACCCGCACCATCTCCCCCACAGTACCATCTTGCCCATGCCCAGCAGCCCACAAACGTCCGCTGCCCCCTTGCCAGAGCCCGCAGAGCATCTCTCCTCCATCTTCTACGCACCACCCATGGTAGTCCCCTTCCTTCCCCACGACGGAGCATACCCAAAGGGCCACGACCCCTCCGCCATCACCCAACTCTTCTTCTCTCCTCTCCAGCAAGCCTCCCCCACCTGGACGAGTCCACCTCCTTTGTCGACGCCGGAGGTCGAGGCATTATCGCGACAACAACAGTGTCGCTCAACCTGCAGCCCTCACCCCCATTGTGGCAGCCCACACATCTAGGCTGAGCTTTTCTCCATATGGTCGAGCTCCTCTCCTCCGACATCAGGATCCGCCGTCGCCGGAGTGCGAACACACCTTTACTAAAGCCGTTGGCAACCTCTGGCAGCCCCCATCTATTCCGCGAACTCCGTGTGAGCCCATACTCATAGCAGCCATGGCCGAGCCCTCCTTCTCCCTTCTCTCCTGGGTTCTTCTCTATCTCTTTCTCTGTGTATATTTATATGTAATGTGTGTGTGAAGTTGTGTGCGTGTGTATTTGTGTGGGTTGAGTATGCATAGATGTGTGTATTATAATTGAATGTGTATGATGTGTAGAGTGTTGTTAGCGTTTAGGTGTGTGTGCGTGAGTGTAGATGTGTGTAGTTAAGTACATGTGTGTGATTATAAGTATTTGTATACAAGTATGTGTACGTGTGTGTGTGTGTGTGTGGGTGTGTATATGTGTGTTTGAGTGTGTGATTAGGTATACATGTGAATTTATGGTGAGTGTGTGTTGAAGTTGCAACAATATGGATCTGATCATGGAATCCGAACCCGATAATAGAAGACCTAGACCTGATCCGGATTTGTTACCGTAGAGTGCTAATACGCCAGGTGATTTAAAGACCGACACATGAGATGATTCAGAGATTCATACTGGTTCGTGCAGCGTAAACCCGATGGCGATTTGGACTCGAAACCGCGTCATTTCATATGAGTGTTTTTTTTGTCTATTTTAATTTCAGCATCTTATCTTATCATTTCATGTGAATGTATATATGATTCTGCGTTATTCTGTTCTTTTCGGCAACTATTATTATACCGTGATGCCCTGATACTATTTTGTTAATATATTGTTTACTCTGTTATCAACAATGTTATCGATTTTATTCCAACATTTTCGGTAAATGAGTATCAGTCATGACTTTATGTAATATCCCTAATTAGTAATACTATATTTTTATTTTTTTAAGTATTTATTTTGTTTTACTGGTTATTTTATTATTTGTTAACTTGATTTTTAGTTATTATTATTATTAAATATATAATTATTTTTAAAATGGTAAATGGATTACCATTATTTCTTATCAATATTTTTAATTACTTATTACAATTAATGTTATTATTATTAATATTGTTAGTGTTTATTAATTATTATTAGTGTTACTATTATTTAATTTATTATTATTTTATGGTTAGTTATTATGATTATTATCATTTTTATTATTAGTGTTACTAATTACTATTAATATTACTAATTATGATTCTTATTTTTTTATTGTTAGTTACTACTACTACTACTATTGTTATTGTTGTTAATATTACTTGTTGTTATTAGAGTTTATTATTATTATTATTATTACCATGGTTATATAATGTTATTGGTAATTTTATTAATGTTATGGTTAATTATTGTTGCTAATATTAATACTATTATTATTTACGTATAGTATTTTTCTATTTCTATGT
This sequence comes from Agave tequilana, assembly GCA_038442645.1. Lineage (NCBI taxonomy): Eukaryota > Viridiplantae > Streptophyta > Magnoliopsida > Asparagales > Asparagaceae > Agave > Agave tequilana. Next base: position 49,942 of record JAVJIF010022517.1, read on the forward strand.
TTTCTATCCCATAACCTATTACCCATTATCACAACCCAATAACCCTTTAACCCTTTACCTTTGTACCTATACCCAAAGCCAAACCCTTTTACCCATTAACCATTAACCTGTTAACCAAATATCTTATCCAAACAAATTCATCCTAATCATAACAAATTCAAATCCTAACTAATATATATATATCTTAATCCCAACTAATATATATAATCCAAATCCTAAAACCTATCACAAAAAAAGAAAACCCACTTCTTTTCCCTCCCTGTAGTGCGCACCCCAACTGTCTCCCTTCATCTCTTTCTTCACCCGGGCTGAGCTCCCCCTCCTTTGGCTGAAACCCAGCTCCACCCCCTTGGCCGACTCCACCACCAGCCCACGACTCCCTCTCAAAAGCACCTGGAGATCCTCCCCTCTCGCCTTGCACTAGTCCACCGAGCCCACATAGCCACCCACTTGCAGCCAGCTATGGTCGAGCCCAGGCCCCGTGTATACTTATATATATGTATATGGGTGTGTACACATGTATATTTTTTTATATGTGTGTATATTTGTGATCGTGTGGAATTATGTGTGTATGGTTGCGTGGTACAGCAATTTCGGTGAGATCCGGACCCGTTTGGTGAGATCCATACGGGAGATTCGGATTTATGTCCGTTATAGACCCGATACACTGACGATTTAAAAACCGACCAATGGGATGATTCGAAGGTTCGTACCGGTTCGTGTTGTGAAGACAAGATGGCGATTCGGATCCAAAACCGCATCATTTCATGTGAGTGTTTGTTTATTGGTCTATTTCAATTTCAGTGTTTTTACCTTATTGTTTCATGCGATTTTATATCTTATTCTGCATTATTTTCTTCATCCCGGCAACTATTGTTATATCATGATACTCTCATATTGTTTTATTGATATATCATTACTCTGTTTCTAACACTGTTATTGATTTGTTCTGGTATTCTAGGCAAGTAAGCATTGATCATGATTTTCCTTATTAGTAATGACTGGATAAGAAATATAATTGTAAATTCAAGGATTAATTAATAAGACTGTTACTTCATTGACATATAGGGTCTTTTATGTTAGGGTCTACCAGGGGATTATATTTGAGTGAAAATTGACTTGAGGATGGAGATTGGATTGGATATACCATTGATGTTTAATAAATATGGACACAATATTTTGAATTAGGTAGTACGTGTTTCCCTTTATCAATTTCTAATATATTGAATTTATTGGATCTATTCATGTTTGGATTGGTCAGTGATTTTTATTGGAATAATATTTACTAGAGATAGGGGAGCAGACCAGATTAGTTGATTAGTGAATTATACAGATATACAGTAGAGTAGAAATCACAGATTACTATATTGTAGGAAAGTGAATATTTTGGTGATGATAAATTAGATATACTCTGGATATTAGACATATATAGACTTGGTGGGTTTTACTGTAGTATTCTTGTCCTATCATTTCATGTGTAAATTGTTTACTGCTCTGGATTTCGAACTGATTGTGGTATGTTCTAGACTGTGACTTGACGAGACCTAGTGATTAGCCTAGTTCGTATTTGTGGATGAGTGATACATTTCATTTGAAGTATTATGAGGCAATTGTTTGGTGATTATTTAGATAGGTATCTTTTTGAGGACTGATAGAATATAATGCAATTTTACTAGAAGACTAATTCTAGCTTGATGCTTGGATCTATGTATGGACTTAGTTAGATTTGGAGTTGACCTGAGATGTATATTCTTTATATTAGATATTGTGATTGATCTTGATAGAAGTGAGAGTGTATGATGATCTTGATCGATGATCTTATTGTTATTCAATAGTGAGGATATGATTAGATGTAGCTGACTGTTTATGTGAGACTCTGATATATTAGTGACTAGAAGATGGATATACTGATAATATAAAGGACAAGGTAGGTTGACATGAACGAGATAACTGGTTATGGATTTATTGCTGTGATGGTTTACCGTATCATATACTTTGACATAAATTGATACTTGATGTTTATGATGATTGTATTGAGACAGTTGGTTGATGGATCAGTTACTATTGTATTCTAGTGCAGATGGATGAGATGTTGATCAGTTCTACTGAGACTGTCTATTGAGTAGAATCCGGACTTGTTATTGTATTAATTCATGTTATTAAAAGTTACTGAAAAAATATTGTCAGACCGTAATGATTGATCACTAATATTGCACATTTATTATCATATTCTCCCACTTATTATAGAATAAAATCTGCATTTTCCTAATTAAATGTTTAATTTATTTGTAGGCCCATTCCTAAAGGAGAGTGAAGAGAAATAAGCCCAAAAGCGCATCAAATTCTGATTTAAATCAGAATTAATTCGAACTCAGCAAATCAGGGCAGATCAGATCGGTTCAGATCGGTTGAAAACTAGTTAGAACAAATCCCTACAAATCGATCGGTTGAAGCCAAGGATCAAAGGCCATTTCGTCAAAATCCCGGACATAAACTACAAATCCAGATAAAGATAAATACAAATCGAGAAATCGGGGAGCACCACCAACAGGGTGTAGCCACCTGGCCACACCCTGGCCGCGGAAACGCGACCAAAGCCGCGTTCCGCGTTTCCGCGTCTTTGTTGGAGAGTTAGGGGGAGCGTTTGCTCCCCCTATCTTCATACGCTCCTATAGGTTGGGTTTTGCCTATAAATACTGAGATTTTCAGAGCCTACAGGGGACGATCATGCAGAGATAGGATTTAGTCCATTTTTCCATTTTTTAGTTTAGGTTTTTGTTTTTTCTTTTCATGTAATTTTTAGTTTTAAATTATGTAAATCAGAGGAGATCAGAGTTTCATAGGAGAACGAGAACGAAGCTTGTGCTGAGAGTGACACCGGTGTAAGGTTTCTTTCTTTTCTCTTATTGTTATGAAATCGAATCTGTAGTTTCCTTTTGTATGTACTTTGTTTTTGTATTCTTCTTCTTCTTTTCTACTTCACTCATTCATGTACCAATTGCTATCCAAGTGAGTCTTATAGCATCGAAAGAGTCTTGCCTTTGCGAGTGCCACCGATAGCTCATGACGATGGATTTGAATCTCTCTGTATCATTTCATGCTTGTTTTGTCTTGATGATGTAATGTGAAAGAGACAATAATCGACTCTTATGGGCTATGCGCTGATTGCCTCCACTTCAAGGTAACATCGTCGCCAAAGATTCAAGGTAAGCTTTTGGTCAAAAGGAGGTAAGTAATTATTTTTAGTTTTTCTTTCATTTCTTGTAACTTTTAGTTTAGATTACCAACACCACATCTTCCAAATCTTTTTCACTCTTTTTCAATTTATTTGTACATAGTCATTTTCTGATTTTCTCCACCTTCTCATTCTACCACTTTCTTCCTCACTTAATTTTAACCTAATTTTTCTCTTTTCTTTTAAAGAACTAAAGAAGAACTTTAACCAAACTTTGTATCTTAAAAGAAGACTTACTAAAAAGCTTCCATCACTAGTCCCTCCTTGTGGATCACGACCCGCATAGCCACTTGCTATTGCGGTAGAATTGAGCACTTGCACATCTCTATTTTTAAGTTTTGAAATTTCGTATTTTTGTGCAGGTTCTAACTCAATCAAATTTTGGCGCCAAAATAGAAAACCATCAATTTTGGAAATGAGTATGCGTGAGTCCAAACAAAAATCACAAAATCTGATGGACTCACAATTTCACCACCAATTCCAAGACAACACTTCATCTTTTCAACAAAACGATGAACCAATTAACTATGAAAAGATGCTTGAAGCCATGACTCAGGCTCAAAACGCTCGTAATCGTGACATAGATATGATGGTCCAATCTCTACGTTCTCACCGTTTGACCAATTATGATGTCGCTAACCATTCTGTTAGAGCCGAAGAGTCATGTTGTTTTGGAAATTAAGGTTTCATTTCAGAACAATCATTTGAACTCGCCCAAACTCTAAATTTTAAAAATGATATTGACAGTTTGTTAAGTTATTCCTTTCCTGAAATAAAACCTGAGAATGAATATGATCCTGAACCTCAACTTAGTGATTCAATTCTACTTCCTGATTTAATAATGACTCTGGTGTCTTCACCTGATTTCAATCTTTTTCCCGAGTCAACATTGGATCCTGTGCCAATTCATCATTAAATTGAATCACCCATCTTTGATGATCATCATATTGAACTTGACCAATTTTACACTTTTGAAAGTCCTATTGACAAATTGACAAGTTCTCATTTTACGAAATTGAACTCAATGAGAATTGTGACCTAGATTCTCAAATTTGTGATCCAGTTCAAATTCTCGAATCAATATTGACTCCTGTTTTGTTACCCGACTTGAGTAATATTTTAGAGTCAGTTTTGATTCCCACACCTATCATTCTTGAACTTGAATCACCAATATTAAGTCACATTCTATTGTTGGAAAATGAATGTGGACTTGAGTTTCAATTTCTTGATTTGGACCCACTTTCTGAGCCAATCTCGACTCCTGAACCTTTACTTGACTTAAGTCACTTTCCTGAGTCAGTATTAGTTCCAGTACTTCCTGAGTCCAAGTCAATCATTCTATCTTTTCACACTCCATTTTGGGACAAGGCGGTTGACAAATTTGACTCCGAAATTAATTATGGAATTTGAAAATTAGATGGGGTTAAATTCTTAATAAAAATCCTTCATGGATACATCATTTTAATGGGTTATATTAGAGAGATTTTTGGTGGGTTCCTCCGAACTCCATGCAAAGTCGATTGGGCCGCATTTCGTGGACCAATTAGACCACCATCGGAACCACCACCTTAAGGTAGTATTTTCCTTCCCTGTCTTCTTTTTCATGCATCTATGCATTAATTCATACATTGAGGACAATGCATGAGATAGGTGTGGAGGAGGGTCTAACATAACTTAGGTTTTTCTTTTTTAAAAAATAAAAAATTCTTTACTTTTAAAAACTTTTTGAAAATAGAAACAATATTTTGACATATTTCTTGTAAGAAATTAAGTCAATTTTAAGGAATAAGAAAATCAAAATTAGGATTTCTTAAATTTGGTCAAAATAAGATTATTTGTTTGATTTTTAAGGTTACAAAAATAATTTGTCAAAATAATTTAGTCTTGATCTTTACCTTAATGAAATATGCACACTTCATACACTTACACACTTAGGGTTCGAAAACAAAGATTCTTATGCCTTATATATATATAAAAAATATATCTATGAAAGATGAACAAATCTAATTATTTATTAGCTAGGTACTTTGGCCTAAGCAAGCCTTAGTATTTATGCGAAAGATGATTAGATAAGTTTGAGAAAAAAATATATAAAATCCTCTGATTAAGCTGGGTATTTGTGCCTAATAAAGCATAAGTATTCACGCCTAAAAGGGGTTCATATAATAAAATCCTTAGTTTTGTGGCCTTATTTGCTCGAGTCCTTAAGTGCTTGGGGTGTTTTCTCACCCGGTGCCTTAAGACCGTTTGGTTTGTGAGTCATCGATTAAAGGCTCTTTACATGGGCAGATTAGAAAGCCTAATAGAACTAAGGAATAATACCACAAAAAAAAATTATATATATAAATAAATAAGGCATAAGAGTTAGAGTTAATGAACCCTTAGTCAAAATTTTCACGGTCACAAGGTGCATATGACTTAGGGTAAAGTAATAGACTAAATGAGAAGTACAATTTGACTCCTTACTTTGATTGATAACAAATTTTGAATAGAGAATAAGTTTAGGAATGAAAAATTAGGTTTTCCTATAACTTATAGATTACTTAAATCTTACAATTATATTTCAAATATTTTTCTCTTTCAAAATGCTTTTCGAAAATACTAACTCTTTGTATCTCTTTCTTTATGGATTTTGTGGGTGTAATCCACTGAAAACCCTCACGAGACAAAACTCGTCCTCTAGGGGAAACCTAGAGGTTTAACGGCTTGTTGCACATGCTCAGTGCAATCGAGTGACCTGCGAAAGTGGTCTAATAATCCTTAGTACAGTTTAGTTGTTTTGCTCGAGGACGAGTAAAAGATAGGTATGGGGGTGTGATTGGTCACTAATATTGCACATTTATTATCATATTCTCCTACTTATTATAGAATAAAATCTGCATTTTCCTAATTAAATGTTTAATTTATTTGCAGGCCCATTTCTAAAGGAGAGTGAAGAGAAATGAGCCCAAAAGCCCATCAAATTCTGAATTAAATCAGAATTAATTTGAACTCAGCAAATTAAGGCAGATCAGGTCGGTTCAGATCGGTTGAAAACTAGTTAGAACAAATTCCTACAAATCGATCGGTTGAAGCCAAGGATCAAAGGCCATTTCGTCAAAATCCTGGACATAAACTACAAATCCAGATAAAGATAAGTACAAATCGAGAAACCGGAGAGCACCACCAATAGGGTGTGGCCACCTGGCCACACCTTGACCGTGGAAACGCGGCCAAAGTCGCGTTTCCGCGGCTTTGTTGGAGAGTTAGGGGAGCGTTTGCTCCCCCTATCTTCATACGCTCCTATAGGTTGGGTTTTGCCTATAAATACTGGGATTGTCATAGCCTACAGGGGACGATCACGCAGAGATAGGATTTAGTCCATTTTTTCATTTTTAGTTTAGTTTTTATTTTTTCTTTTCATGTAATTTTTAGTTTTAAATTATGTAAATCAGAGGAGATCAGAGTTTCATAGGAGAACGAGAACGAAGCTTGTGCTGAGAGTGACACCGGTGTAAGGTTTCTTTCTTTTCTCTTATTGTTATGAAATCGAATCTGTAGTTTCCTTTTGTATGTACTTTGTTTTTGTGTTCTTCTTCTTCTTTTCTACTTCACTCATTCTTGTACCAATTGCTATCCAAGTGAGTCTTATAGCATCGAAAGAGTCTTGCCTTTGCGAGTGCCACCGATAGCTCATGACGATGGATTTGAGTCTCTCTGTATCATTTCATGCTTGTTTTGTCTTGATGATGTAATGTGGAAGAGGCAATAATCAACTCTTATGGGCTATGCGCTGATTGCCTCCACTTCAAGGTAAGCTTTTGGTCAAAAGGAGGTAAGTAATTATTTTTAGTTTTTCTTTCTTTTCTTGTAACTTTTAGTTTAGATCACCAACACCACATCTTCCAAATCTTTTTCACTCTTTTTCAATTTATTTGTACATAGTCTTTTTCTGATTTTCTCCACCTTCTCATTCTACCACTTTCTTCCTCACTTAACTTTAACTTAATTTTTCTCTTTTTCTTTTAAAGAACTAAAGAAGAACTTTAACCAAACTTTGTATTTTAAAAGAAGACTTACTAAAAAGCTTCCATCGCTAGTCCCTCTTTATGGATCACGACCCGCATAGCCACTTGCTATTGCAGTAGAATTGAGCACTTGCACATCTCTATTTTTAAGTTCTTAAATTTCGTATTTTTGTGCAGGCTCTAACTCAATCACGTAACATATACATTGTTCTATTGTCTTACCGTTTACACGGTAATATTGTCCATATTGTTATTATTACATTATTGATATTGTTACTGTCACCATATCGTCCCAATAATTGAAAGAACATGGATATTGATTGATTTAAATAATAATATAAATGACAACTTACACCGGGATTGAGAAAATTGATGGAGGAGACAACATCTGTATTTTGGGTAGACCTAAGATACAGGTTGCGCAGCCGAGATACGGTTCCACTGTAAGGTTTCGGGGGATGACTGACATCCCATATTATTTTCATTTTTATTGTTATTGATTTCTTAGCAGTAGGACCTAGTTCAGCGCCAGGTGATTGGGACGTGATTTCGGGTATGTACGGAGTCCACCTAAAGCATGGACAATACCTCCAACCGATCAGTGTCAATAACTTAGGGCCCTGATTGACACATGTAGTAGGCATAGTATGGGATGCGTCTATTACAGGTGACAATTGGTGTTCGCTGATATAATAAATAATAATGTACTGTAACTGATTTTCTTTGCCTGATCATGTATGTATGTTGGACACCCGATGATACATCTGACTTGATTGGACATTTGACTCTAGTACTGATGACTCTACCCACATGATATATAGATTGTGATAGACACCTGACATCTGATTCTATCACCGACTATCTTATTTACTGTTTATTTATGTTTTCATATTACTTCAGTCTTATTTCAGTGTATAGTTTTATTTCATATGCTCACACATTATATGCATATCACTTTCTTTTTTTATTTTACACACTCATTGGGTCACTTTCTGATGACCCTAGATTTGAACGTCCAGATATTGGATATTTATTTCATTGATCAGGTGTTCGTTGAGATCGTGTGCTTTGCGAGGAGTCTGGAGTTTCTCTCTATCTATTCTGGTATTATTGTCTTCCTTTTATCCCTGTGGTTTCTACAGTTTCCTTTGATTCCATATATATATATATATATATATATATATATATATATATATATATATATGTATATGTATATATATACATATATATACATATATATGTATACATATATATATATATGTATACGTATATATATATATGTATACGTATATATATATATGTATACGTATATATATATATGTATACGTATATATATGTATATGTATACGTATATATATGTATATGTATACGTATATATATATACATATATATATATATATATACATATATATATATATATATATACATATATATATATATACATATACATATATATATATATATACATATACATATATATATATATACATATACATATATATATATATACATATATATATATATATATATACACATATATATATATCAGACTCTTGTTATTTCATTTCTTATTCACCATCATATTTGGACATACATATTTGATATTGCAGTGATCGTTGATTTATTATAGTTCAAATTTATAGCTTGTTCTAGGTTACTTAAAGCTTAGCGTGTATACGTGGGATATTCTTCTTGCGTATATATGTCGCCAACTGTCATCGCGACTCCATTACCGCGTATTTTAGGAAGCGGGGCGTGACACTTTCCTTATTAGTGATAACTAGATGAGAATTTAATTGTAAATTCGAGAATTAATTAAATGAGATTTTGCTTCATTGGCAGATTGAGTCTATTATACTGGGACTGGACAGTGGAGATTGACTTAGAGTTCAGGAATATCTGAAATTGTACTGCTTGAATTAGTCAGTGGATTTTTAGTTGGAATATATGTTGACTTGAGATTTTGAGAGCAGATCAGATTAGTTAGAATAGTGATCTCAACCGATTTGTATTGTATTAGAAATGAATTATTATTATTGAGAGAGAGTAGATTATTTTGTTGGTGACAGATTAGATGTCAGATGTATTTGGACTCGATGTTTGTCACTGAGATATTAGTATTTCATTGTTATTGTTTAGTTTATATATATTTTTATTCAGATCTAGATGTGAGGGATTTGGACTGGAATCTTATCGATCTGGAGAATGATTAGTTGGAGATTGCACTTAAGTAAATGAAATTTGTGGAAATCATTATCAAACTTAATCTTCATTTATTTGATGATTACTTAGATGAGAATTTAACTGGATATTAGGAATTTATTTAAAAGTAATGTAGCTTTATAAAAGACGAGATTGTGGACTTGGACTAATCAGTAGATTCGATTGGAATAGAGTTGATGTTGCTATGAGTAATATGTATTTGATTGGACTGGTCAGAACTAGTGGATTATACGTTTGCACATTCGATTAGTTACCTTGGCTTTGGATCCTTTTGATTGAGCTTGATGGACAAGAAAGTTGATCAATGTTCTTGATTGAATGGGATATCGATGATTGTGTATTTATTTTAAAGAGACTTGATATTATCATCTCCTAGTGCATATGGATGAGATTGTCTATTGATCAGTGTTCAGACTTCATATAGTAATATTTCATGTTACTGAAAATTACTGAAAAAATATTGTCAGATCGTAACACTTGTATTGTTCCATTTATTTTACCATTTAAACAGTTATAATGTTCACATAGGAATTGTTACATCATTGACATTGTTATTGTCACCGTATTTTCTCAATAATCGAGATAACATGAATATTGATGGAATTAAATAATAATGTAATTAAACAACTTATATCGGGATTGAAAAAATTGATGGAGGAGACAACGTCTGTATTTTGGGTGAACCTAGAATACAGGTTGCGCAGCTGAGATACGGCTCCACTGCGGGATTCCGGGGGATGACTTGACATCCCATATTGTTCATATTGTTATTGACTACCTAGCAGTAGGACCTGTTTCAGTGCCAGGTGATTAGACGTGATTCCGGCTATGTACGGACCCCTACCTAAAGCATGGCAATGTCTTCAACCGATCAGTTTCAATAACTTAGAACCTCGATTGACATATGTAGAAGGCGTAGTATGAATGCATCTATTATAAGTGGCAATTGGTGTTCGCTGATATAATTAATAACGATAAACTATTTATTGTATACTGTAACTGACTATATTCACTTGATTTATGGATTATGATAGACACCTGACCGTACTACATAATTCTAGAATAGAATATTTTCAATATTGTTTATTTATACCCTTTATGTTATTACATTCTTGATGATCTGATTGCTTTATCATTACATTGTATTTTATCACATTATATGCACGTGCACCTTCTCCTTTATTTTTATACTCATTGGGAGTTCTGACTTTCTAGATTTGCACATCCAGGTGTATGTATGTTATATTGCTGTTCAGGTATTTGGAGAGGATCACAGACGTCTTGAAGAGCCGGAGTTCTCTTACTCAATCATTCTTTCTTGGTATTTTCTTACTTTTCTTTATTCCTATTGCTTTCATGATTTTGTGCATTGGACTCAGTACTTGTTCTATTCCTTTATTCACCTGCTATCATTATATTAGAAATTTATATGTTATATTGCAGTGGTTACCATGTCATCATAGTTTATTGATATAGCTTGTTCAGATTATTTTAGACTTAGCGTATATACGTAGAGTATTCTCCTCACGTATATAACGTCATCTACTCTCGTCGCGACTCCGTTTTCGCGTATTTAGGGAGGCAGGGCGTGACACTCTCTCTCAAATTGGAGAATAAATATTAATAATGGATAGATTGTTACAAAGACTAAAAGAAATCTCCTAAACAAAGTTTTCCTAAACAAATAACTAAGAAACAAGTAAACATTGAAATGGTTGAAAACAAATACTAAATCATTCATGTCAATGTTGCAAGTTGCAAAATCAAAGCAAGCTGAATCTGAGTCAAACCAAACACTTGCTCTAAGACTACACACAAAAAGTCAAATATTCATCTTCTTGGATAGGCTTAGGATATTAGAGATTTTCAAACTCAATAGAAGAGATTTTTGAGAAATCGTCAAATTCGGTAGAAAAAAAGAGGTTTTGTGAGATCCTCAAACTCAGTAGTAGGACTACAAAATCCAAGATGTTGATGATGACACTCATGATGGCAGCGATGGCGAAAGTTGATGGATGATGATAGAGGAGGGGTCTCATGATACTGAAAGGCATCATCATGATACTATGTTAAGGTTTTTGTAATTGAAAACTTATCCTAAATTATGGTAGCCTCCTCTTTATAAATTGAAGGATAATAACACATTACAAGAATACCCTTACTTATTGCGTACTCTAGTATGTATGATCAAGGAATGTGATGGACCATGATTATGAACTTTTCGTTGCCCACAATAGAAGAAAGTTTTTAGAAAATTTGAGATGAATAGTTTCTACTAGAATTAATGTTGCCGGAAAGAGATTTGAAAGAATTGTAGTAGCGGATAATCTTTGAAAGAGGAGGCAGTTTTGAAGCAGTTGTTGTTAGAAAGAATGTTGCTCTTGTATATAAAAGGATGAGAGAGAGAGAGAGAGTCATAGCGTCTGTTCTGGGTGTCTTGTATAAACAGTGTAGCCTCAGAATTCAGGATGAGTGACTCAGATTTCTGGTTAAGATTTCTTATTATTATGACAACTATGGATCAGCACGTACTGTCGTAACAGCTTTAACAAGTTACTAACTGAGCAATGAGTCATTTGTAATAGCTAGTAGGTACTTTATTTCCATGTACAAAAAATAGTAGTAAAGAGTTTTTGAACACATGCTCACCACACAACACGTGCTCTCTCTGAATCCATGTTGTGTCATGCTAAACCGAGAAGTGCGTGCATGCATGGGTGGTTTAGCTTAAAATCCCAATAACAATGAGAACCTGCCCATATGAGAGAGAGTCAGTATAAATACATGTGATTCCTTCTTCACTTACAATGCGAGACTAAAATATAGTATGGAAATAAGCCAATTCTTTGAAAATATACCAAAAAGAAAACCTATTTCAGTTTTAACTTTTGTTCTTTAATATCCACCACCCTCCCCTCATATTACTTTATTTTAAGATGAGGTGTAATATCCCTAATTTAAAATACTGTATATTTAATTTTCTAAAGTATTTATTTTATTTTACTGGTGATACTATTATTATTGTAATTATTATTATGATATTGTTATCACTGTTAGTAATATTATTATTTTCATCCTAGCTCAACAAGCTCAGCCCATTCTCCTTTTGTATTTATTTTTCTTCTCCTTTTTATGCCAAGCCCACTTCCCTATTTTCATCCTTTTCCTATTTTCTTAAAGCCCAATTCTAAGCCCAATCCTTGGAGCCCAAAACCAAGCTCATGTCTTTTCTCTTCTTATTTTCTTTTCTTTTATGTAAACCTATAACCCATACCCATTTTATATAATACCCTAACCTAAACCTAAAACTCTAACCTAATCCCCAATCCCATCATCATTGGCCGCCTCCCTCCTGTGCGTAGTACAACCGGATCTCCTCTTCCACCTCTCCGGCAGCACATAGCCACGGCACCCCCTCCATCAGGCCAAGACCCCACCATCCACAGCTGGATTTCCCCTTGCTTGCAGCCGCAGCAGGCCCATCACAGTCGCCCCAACTCCGGAGCAGCACCAGGCCGGCCCCCTGGACGCCAGCAGCCTGACCGGATCTCCTCCCCTCCTCGACAGCAGCCGACCATCCCATCTCCAGGCCATGGCCGGATCTACTCTGGCAGAACCCCAACACCCGGACCCCCCTCCATGGTCGCCAGATCCAGCGCAGCCCAGCCTCCACCAGCACAACGGCAGCGTCAACAGCACCTTCCCGTGCACAGCCCCTGCAGATCCAGCGCGCGGCAGCTCCTCCTTGCGCAGGCCCAGGTCACCTCCTGCCCTGGCGCGCCAACAGACCAGCGCCCAGGCCTGGCCGTTTACTCCTCCATCGAGCCACCTTTCGTCGGAGATCACCGCCGCGAGCCATCTCCTCGTGGCAGCGCCCAAGCCTGTCCCCTCTCTCCGGCGATCTCCGATGAGACTTCGACTCCTCCGGCGAGATCCGCACCAGCAGCCCAGCTCGGCAGCTCCCTTGGCCGTGGCTCCTTCCCATGGCACAACGCTCCACAGCAACAATACCCACAGGAGTGAGTTTCCCCTCTCTTTAATTTTCTTCTGTTGAGTTATTGTACATTGCCTGAGTGTTATTATTTGATTACCTTGAGAACTTGAGTGTATGTGTTAATTATAAGGGGATGGGTGTGTGTGTTATTATTTCATGTTGGTAAATATATATATGCATGCATGCAAGTGTGTGATGCGTAAGCATGGGTGAGTAAGTGAAGGATGTGTATGTATGTATATGTAGTCCTGTTTATATATATGTATGGTTGCGTATGCTTGTATGTTTGTATATGTACGTATGTGGGTATACGCGTATGTGCCGTATGCACGTGTGAGTGTTTAACATGTATTTATAATTATTTATATGTATTGGTTGCGTGTTACAGCATTTTGGATTTATTTGGTGACATCCGGACCAGCGCACGCAGACAGGCGAGCAGCGAGTTCTCCTGATCCACGCCAGCCCGTCGTCGGAGACCAGCACGGTGACCTTCTCCAGTGTCTTGGCCACCCCCTATGCAGTCCGTTGGCGAGGAACGACACCACGGCGACCGCGGCAGCGACTCGCCCGGCGACGCGCACAGCAGATCCAGATCCAGACCAGCCGCGCAGACAGCGAGCGAGCGGCAGTTCCAGGCCCTTCCGGCCAGCGCGAGATCCCCAGATTGCAGCCAGGTCTTCCCCAGTACCCTGGCTACCGTCCTATGCAGTCCGACAGCGAAGAGCGGCGCCACAGCGACCGTAACGGCGACTCACCCGGTAACGTGCAGATTTCCCCAATGTGAGTGTCTCTCTCTCTCTTTCTCTCTCTTTAATTAATTTAGTGATCATAGACATGTTTGTGTATATGGTGTAATTTGATGTGTAGTGCATATGTTACATAATTATGTGTAGAGGTCATTAAGCACGAATGTGAGTTGTCACTCCTTCTACTTTACAATGTTGAATGCATAGGAATAGGTTATGCATGTATTGGATATGTTGTCTGGCGTTGGGATATTATGACTGATCATAATAGAAGAGGGAACTGTGAAGACTTATGGTTCATAGTAGAATAGTAGAGTGTGAGAACTAGACTATGATTATTGGTATATAATTATTGTATCAGATTGCTCGATGTATAGTGGTAATTGATGATCATGTAACTGTTGGAAATATGAGTTGGTTGTGATGACTTGGATCGGTAGTTGAATATATGAGAACTATCAGATGATATGTCGTTGATGTTAAATATCAGTAGTAGCCATTCTATGTTGCAGCTATTTGAGGACATGTTAGATATGATCTACTTTATCAAAGGATTAGAGTTCTTGATGATTGGATGGTTCATGGACTATTTCAGAGTTGGACTGTGATTTGGACTGGACTTGAGTTATAGAGGACAGTTGATATATTTTATGTAGAAGACCTCTTGACTTGATATTCTCTCATTGATAATAACTTAGCTGATGATTCATTCAGATATTGAGGTTGACTTGTTATGATGTTCTTTGAGGATGTCTCCTATTCAGATATGATTGGGGTATGCGTTTGACTTGTTGATCTTGAGGACATGCATAATTATTGATTACACCTATTGATAGAGATTGAGTTATGGCGATGGTAATCTAGTCGATATCAGCGATCTATATCTTGGAGTTTGATAACAGTTATTAATTGATCTTAGTTAGTGGTGGTTATAAGACTAGAACATATTAGTGTTGAGGAGAGGATTAATTGTAGATTCATTGATATGGTAGTTTACCGTTTTGGCTTACACTGATGTGGACTGATACTTAACGATTTGCAAGGATAGTATTGGGAATATAAGTTGATGGAATAGATAATGATATCCCTTAGTATGGATGGGTGAGATTATGATCAGCTTTAGTTGAGACTGTTTATTGAGCAGTAGCTAGACTGTTACTATTATTTTATCCATGTTATTGAAGTTACTGGGAAATGATTGTTTGACTGTAACCAGAGTACAGTCCTATTGTTCATCGTATACACGGTTACTGTTACTGTTACTGTTACTGATATTGTTCACCGTGTATACGATTACTGATTGATTATTACTGTACTGATATTGTTACCGTCCAGTAGCATCCCAGTAATTGAAATGGCATAAGGTATTGATTGTTATTGATGGCATCACCTAACTGACTGTACACTAGACACCTTTCACTAGACCTTGACATATGACTGTATCACTGTTACTTGACATCTAGTACTCCTGTACCCCCTGTATCCATGTCCCATGTACTGTTGACCTGTTAATAGCACAGTCAAACCGGCGTCCGACGGTTTGCCGCCTGGTGTCGGGATTGACGAGGATGTATCCCACAATCGTGCTAGCGTCCGGCGGATCTTGAAAGGAACTAAGTGCCACGTGGAACAAAGTGCCACACCATACACATGGTGGGGGCCACCTCTTGAATCCACGGGGGCCACCTCTAGAATCCTGTTTCCCTCAGAGCAAAGTGCCACACGGAGCAAAGTGCCACACCATACACATGGTGGGGGCCACCTCTTGAATCTGTGGGGCCACCTCTTGAATCTGTAGGGCTATCTATTGTACGTGACGCCTGGTGTTAGCGTGATATTGCATTCTCAGTGCCTATTAGTATCCACACGCACTTGTATGCTGATAACACCTTGAATACATGTTATTTGGTTCTCTTTCCCTATTCGAACAATGATACCCGCATATCGGAGTTCGGATGAGTTCTACTGGATGTGCGGGCTCCAGGGTGAACTGTCGGATGTTGTGGGACGCCGGTGGGAAAGTGACAAAGATAACGTAGAACATTACTGATTGTTATTGAATGAATTGAATGAACACATTGTGTTATACCTTGAATGGTTACCCCTGCCTTATGACACATGACTGTAAACATGATTGTAACCAGGACCACATGATTATAACCAGGACCAGACTTATGACCAGACTTGGATACCAGTTAGTGACATGAGATGGATACCTATTTTGACATTGATTGCATATTTACAGTTGTGCCATTTGTCTGCTACCTGTATTCATGTTTTTATCATATGTGTTACTATTCAGTTATTTATCGTGTTATTTAGTCTTTGTATTTGCTGTTGTTCTTATCATTATATATGCACATGGTTTCTTCTGCACGAGCTGTTTCCCTTTACACACACACTCATTATGGTCGCGTTCTGACGACCCTGGATTTGCACGTCCAGATATTGGACGGTTGTTCTAATGTGCAGGTATTCGATGAGACGGTACGCCTTGCGAGGAGCTTGGATCCTCTCCCTTGTTTCTGGTATTCTTGCATTTTATTCTTGTTATTAATCTTTGTTTCCTATATATCACCTTGACCTCTGTTCAGCTGCCATTTTCTTCCTGTTATTCATTGCTATCATGTGTAGTCTAATATGTATTATTGCAGTGGTCCTTGATTATTATAGTTCTGATTATAGCTTGTTCAGGTTACAATTTAGGCTTAGCGTATATACGTGAGGTAGTTTCCTCGCGTATATGCGTCGCCATAACGTCTCCGTATCCTTAGGATCGGGGCGTTACATGAGGTCTTATTATCATAGTTTTGTTTAGCTCCTTGTAGTAAGAAAGACTAAATATTGGTAATCAAATTTTGAAAATAGTGATAAAGTGTAGTGCTTCACCTCCTAATAGCTAAACTGTACATTAGGGTGGCATGAAATATGCTACATACATGGATTTTTGTTTTACTTAAAAATATATAAAACAGTCCAAAATAAGGATAATAAATAGGAAAGATATTCTAAAAATATTAGAATTTTTTGAAAACCACCACCATATATATTTTTAAATATAAAAACAATATTAAACCACACCATATATATAAAAATAGAAAAAAAATCTATAAACCAATATTGTTGGAACAAAAGGCCGGCGGGTCAGGTCACTATTGGGCGCCCATAATGGGCTAGACCCATAAGGATTCATAGAAGATCTCATGAGGATAAGATAAGATGATCTTGATTTGAAATTCAAATCAAGATTGATCTAAATCTTGTTAATTGTTGTTGGATTATAACTCTATCTCCTATGATCTTGTTGGTTGTAGATGAGGATTATAACTCTATCTCCTAACATCTATATAATCTTAAGAGAACTAGATGATTAGCGATCATCTTCTTCCATCTTACCAAGAATTTTTTTTATCCTCTCCTTCACCTTACCAAGGAGATCCATCACGGTATTTGAGTTGTGGATTCAAGGGTGGTCATTCTTGAAATGTTCACTAATAGTCGAGGATCGAGACGACGACAAGGAGCGGGATTGAGTCTACCACTATTACTGTTTCCGCTGAAGTAATCCTAATCCCTCTTCTCCATATTTACTATATCCTAAATTCTACATTGGTATCAGAGCTTGCTTGTGGAATTTAAATTGTGGGTTGATTAAATAAAAATCAATCTGAGGGATTTTGCCTTCCTATGTCGTACTTCGGCGATCTGAGGGATTTCAATTCCCTTTTATGAATCTAGGGAGTTAATCTCCCTTGAGTGAATCAAAGGGATTCACCCTTTTGGGCGCACTTAGGGAGTTCTACTCCCTTAGGCAAGATCAGCGCCTGGCGCTACCGGAGCTAGCAGCGCCCCTGGGGAGCTGCCACGGACGACCGACAATGCCTCTGGAGGGCTGCTGCCACTGCCAAGGCTGGTAGAGTGCTGCTGGCCGCTACGCCTCTGAGTACGCTGCTGGCCGCTGCCACGGCTGGCAGCGCCCCTTGGGTGTTGCTGTCGCCACTGACAGCAACCCCATGGGCGCTGCCGCCGCAGCCGTGATTGGGAGCACCCATGGGCAGTGTTGCCATGGCCGGGAGTGCCCACCGGCGGCGTTGCATAGCCAAAAATGCCCAGCGGCGCTATCACCAACGACAAATCCTTGTGAGATTCTCGGTGTTGGATTCTAAAGAACTACTTTCTGGGCTAGGTCCATGTTTGGAGAAACCCTTATAATAATTAATTTTTGACATGCTTATATTGTTAAGTATACTTTGTTTGAGTGAGAGTATAGTTGAGATTTATTTTACATTCCTATGCATATTTTGCGCAACACTTAAATTAACTGATAAGGAATATTTGATATAATTGATGATTTTGAGTTTGACGATCTTTTGATTTCATATCATGATTGAATTGTTAGCTTTAAATTAGGTTGTTTGCTGCAAAATAAAAATTATATGTGTGTGCCAATAATAATATCCTTTTCCTTTTCTGCGCATCTAAGATGGCGTCCAAGAATATCATTACTAACTTGAACAAAGGAGAGAATTTGGACGGTGACAATTATGACATATGACATCACAAGGTCCAGTATCTCATCGATGAGCAAGAAGTTTTAGAAATCCTGACACAGTCCATGTACGCGCCCCCAAAGGAGTAGCGCGATGTTGAGGCCTATGCAAAATGGGCCAAGAAGGATCATTGTGTGCGCTTTGTTATGCTGTGCAGTATGCACAATAATTTAATCAACCGTTCGAGGACTATAATACTGCTCGCAAAATGTGAAATGCCCAAAAACTCAAGTTTGGTGACTCTGCTATGAGATTGCGCGTGCTAACTCTCAAGTTTGACTCTCATAAGAAGCACTCAAATGGGGATATGAAGCAACATCTTAGACAGATGTCATCCATGATTCATGAACTCAAAAAAGTTGAAAACAACTTGAGTGATGAACATCAAATCCAAGTTGGCATCCATTCTCTGCCTCACACTTGAGAGCAAATGAGACTTAACATGATGCATAATGAGAACATTAAGACGTTTGATGATCTTTCACATTATTTGGAGCTTAAAGTTGAGCGCTTTGAAGTGGCTAAGGCTAATGGCTCATCTTATACTGCTTAATTTTGGTTCGCCAAGCCATTTGGGCTGAAGCGCAAGAAAATCAAGGTGAAAAGAATAGGAATCTTGGACCTACGCCTGAGAAGGATAATTTTACCCAGCACAAGAGAGACAAGTGTGGTGATAAGAAAGGTAAAACTTGCACATCGTGTTTTAACTGTGGCAAGGAAGGACACATCACTCATAATTGCACTGAGTCGAAGAAAGTACTTTCTAACTTGAGTTCTCACTTTATTTTTATTACTAGCAATATCATGGTAGCACATTCATCCGCTGATTGGTTTGTTGATTTAAGAGCAATCGAACATGTATAAAGGGACCGAGTTGGGTTTATGGAGTATCATCGAAGACTATCAGGTAGCAAGATTCTATTCATGGAAAATTATGATAGCATGGATGTGCTGGGTATGAGTACCTGCAAGCCATGATGTCCTTTATGCTCCTAATGTTCGACGAAACTTGTTATCGGTTACTGCTTTTCTTAGGCTAGGATTTTGTTTGTCTTTCGAAAATAATAGTGTATGAATATTATGTGGAATTACTTTTTATGGTAATAGCTTTATCAATAATGGATTATTTGTTTTGGATATTTGTTATTCAGATAATGATTCTAGTTCCTTTTTGACTACTGTGAATAATTTTGTCACATGGCATCCTAGACTTGGCCATATTGGTCAAGAAAGGATGAACATGTTAGCTCGAGAACGCCTATTACGTTAGCTCGCTAAAGTTAGTTTGCCTACTTGTGAACAATATTTTTCAAGCAAGTCGACTAAGAAGCCATTTGGCAAAGCCATAAGGGCATCTTCACCGCTTGAATTAATTCATTATGACATCTGTGGGCCAATAAGTGTGAGGGCACGACATGGTGCCACCTATTTCACTACATTTATAGATGATAATACTCGCTATAGCAATATTTTTCTGATCACCAATAACTCAGAAGATTAATTTGCATTAGTCGTTACTTGAGTTTGGTTGAGAATCAGAAGAATGAAATAGTGAAAGCTCTTAGTACTGAATGAGGAGGTGAGTATTTATCTGAGATACTTAAGCAACTCTGTAATAAAAAAGAAATTAAGAGACAGTTGATGATTTCTTACACTCCGTAACAAAATGGTATAGCAGAGAGATGAAAATCGTACTCTCTTAGACATGGTTAGGTCGATGACAGCGCATGTCAACCTCCCAAATCCTTCTGGGGGATATGTTGTTAACAGCGGCCTATATCTTTAACCATGTTTCCTCCAAATCAGTTTCAACAATGCCATATGAGCTTTGGATGGGCAAAAAGTCTGGCTTAAGCTACATGCGCTGATGGGGGGCAGCTGGCTATGTTTAAAGCAACTCCCATACATATAAGAAACTTGGCCCTAGAGCAAATAAGTGCATATTCATTAGATACTTTGATGAATTCAAAAAAGTATGTGATGCTTGGTGAACAGCCAGATGGAATAATTACCGAAACTGCGTCACGAGATGTGGTTTTACTCGAAGGGAAATTTTCAAGAAAAGGGGATATCAATGACTTTGATAGATTTTATGAAGTGGACGAGTCACAGGAAGGCTCTCCTAATCCTGCTCAGGAAGATGAGAGCGACTTTCTGCCTAGTGAGAGTATTGAGGTTTTACCTGCACAGAAAATACAAAATTTCAGATTTTAAGAATAGAAAGTGCATGGTACTCAATACTACCGCGATAGCAAGTGGCTATGCGAGTCGTGATCCAC
This sequence comes from Agave tequilana, assembly GCA_038442645.1. Lineage (NCBI taxonomy): Eukaryota > Viridiplantae > Streptophyta > Magnoliopsida > Asparagales > Asparagaceae > Agave > Agave tequilana. The sequence goes on from JAVJIF010022517.1 coordinate 70,979, forward strand.
AAGGATGGACTAGCGATGGAAGCTTTTAGTAAGTTCTCTTTTAGTTCACTAAAGATGGTTAAAAGTCTTCTTTGCTCTTAAGAAAGAAAGAGGGAAAAGCTATGTTAATTTGTGAAGGTGGTAGATAGAAGGAGATGGTGATTTTGGAATTTAGAAAATTTAGTTAAAGAAAAGAAATGAAAAGAGTTAAGAAAAGAGTTGGTGATTGGAAGTGAATTTAAACTAAAAGATTAAAGATAAGAAGAAAACCAAAAAGAAATACTTACCTCCTTTGGCCAAATGATTACCTTGAATTTTTGGCGACGGTGTTACTTTGAAGTGGAGGTGAGCAGCGTAAAGCCCATAAGAGTTGATTCCCGTCTCTTCCACATTATATCATCAAGACAACACAAGCATGAAATGATATAGACTGAGACTAAAATTCATCATCATGAGCTATCAGTGGCACTTGGGCATGGCTCTTTCGATGCTATAAGACTCACTTAGATTGCAATTGGTACCAAAAGAGGAAAAGTAAAAAGAATAAGAAGAATAAGAAAACAAAGAAGAACATAAAAAATCATACCTTTTGATTACATAGAGAAACGATGAAAGAAAGGAGGAAGGTTACATCGGTGTCACTCAAAACATAAATCTTTCTCTTATTTACATGAATCTCTATCTAACCTATGTTTACAAGGAAATAAAAATTACATAAAAATGAAGACCTACACTAAACTAGAATGAAAACTAGCTTAAAAATTCTTCCTTGCTTAATCGTCTTCTCTAACCTCAGAAATCCCAGTATTTATAGGCAAAAATGCAACGGGGGAGAGCGTCTGAAGATAAGGGGAGCAAATGCTCCCGTATCTTAACTAAATTGTTGCGAAAATGCGGCCAGGGCCATGCTTCCCGTATCTTAACTAAATTATCGCGGAAACATGGCCAGGGCCGCATTACCCCGACCTGTGTATGGCCAGATTGCCACACCCGGGAAGTGCAGCTCCCTGTTGGCCTCCTTTTTTCCTTTACCCAATAATATTTCAGCCTTGAGCACTGGATTTGACACTATCAGTATTGATCTTCCGCTTTAACCAACACTATTTGTAAATGATCTGATTTAACTAATTTTCAACTTGTTTTATCTTCTTTGATTTACTTTGATTTTCCCTGGACCTTGATTTGAATTATTCTGAATTAAATCAGAATTTAGATGGGTTTGGGCTTGTTTTCTCTTCCTTCTTCCTTGGTAAAGGCCCTGTAAATAATTAGATAAAAAGATAATTAAATAGCAGAGTTTATTAAATAATAAATATGGGAAAGTGACAATAAATATGCAATATCAGTGACTGATCACACCCCATACCTATCTTTTTCTCGTCTCGAGCAAAACAAATAAAAAGTAAAACATAGCTAACCTAGTCTAACTCATTTCGTAAGAATCACGGTTGCACTTATCATGTGAAACAAGCCATTAAACCTCTGGGTTATCCTAGAGGACGAGTTTTATCTCGTGAGGGTTTTCAGTGAATTACACCCACAAAATTCATAAAGAAAGGGAAACAAAGTGTTAGTATTTTGAAAAGCATTCTGAAAAAGAGAGAAAATATTTGAAGTATTATTGGAATAGTTCAAGTAATCTATAAGTTATAGGAAACCAAAATTTTCATTCCTAAACCTAGTTTCTATTCAAAAACTTGTTATCAATTAAGGTAAGGAGTCAAACTATATTTCTCATCTAGTCTATTACTTTATCCTAAATCATATATACCTTTATGACAGTGAAATTTTGACTCGAGGTTGTTTAACTCTAACTCTTTTGCCTTATTTTTTATTTTTATTTTTGGTGGTATTATCCCTTAGTTCTATTAGGCCTTCTAATATGCCATGTATCGAGCCGTAGATCAGTGACTCTCAAACCGGACGGCCTTAGGGCACCAGGTGAGAAACACCCCAAGGAGTTAAGGACTCGAGCAAACAAGGCCACAGAGCTAAGGTTTTATTTATTATATGAACCACTTTTAGGCGTGAATATTATGCTTTATGAGGCACAAATACGCAGCTTAAGTAGAGGATTTATATATATATTTATATATATATTCTTTTTCTTTTTCTTTTATCTTTTTTAAAAGGCATAAGAATCTTTGTTTTTGAACTCTAAGTGTGTAAGTGTATAAAGCATGCATATTTCATCAAGATAAAAATCAAGACTAAATTACTTTTCCAAATTTTCTTCCAAACCTTAGAAATCAAACAAATAATCTTATTTTGATCAATTATAAGAAATCCTAATTATGGTTCTCCTATTCCTTAAAATTAACTTAATTTTTTATAAAAAATAGGTCAAAATATTGTTTCTCTTTTCAAAAAGTTTTTAAAAGCAAAAGAAAATGTTATTTATTTTAATAAAAAGAAAACTTATGTTATGATAGAATCCTCCCCTACACCTATCTCATGCATTGTCCTCAATGTATGAATGAAGGCATAAATGCATGAAAAAAAGAAAGGGAAGGAAAATGTTACCTCAAGGTGATGGTTCTGGTGGTGGTCGGATTGGGCCAAGCGTTTCTACCCAATCAAAATAATGTGATGGTTTACGAAACCTATCTTTATTAACCTCTTTTCTATTTACATAATTACAATCCCCAATATGAATAGAATCATGAAAATTATTCTCTTTACATGACCAATCTTGGAAAATCATTACGGAGTCATCATGGTCTATACCTATGTCCAACAAAAGAATGTGCATTGGTGAAATGGTTGACTTGGGGTCAAGAGTGATAGGTTTGGGAACCATTACTAACTCAGAAAATCAAATGTAGATTCGAGAGTCGGTATTGGTTCAAGAGTTGAGTCCAAATCAAAGAATTTAATTTCATATTTTTTTTCCCATCAATGAAATTTGACTATCCACAATAGGTGGTTTAGTTTCAAGATCTATAGATGCGGGAAATAATGTCAGCTCGGGAAATGAGTTCAAATCAGTTAAGGATATCAGAGTCAACATAGATTCGAAAATGAGAACTGAATCACAAGGTTGGGAATCAGGTTCACATTCATAATCAAGTTCAATCTCATTGAATGAAAAACTTGCCAATTTGTTAAAGGATTGGTATTGGTCAAGTTCAAGATGTTGTGGTGAAATAGAATCTTGGTCAAAGTCTCCAAGACACCATGATTCTTGGTTCCTATCAAAATGGTTAGGACAATCGGGAATGGTTGAAGATGTGTTTGGTAGAGTTTCCCCATTCTTACCTTTCACTGTATTGATCAAACGACTTATTTGTGCTTCTAGCCTATTGACAGATTGTAAAAAGTTATTTTCAGACTGAATCAAGTTTTCCATACTCCTTTCTGAGTCTATAGGTTCTTCTTCTTTTTGTGAGACTTGAAAAATGGAGTAAGGATCTTGGATTTGGAAGTTTTGTGAGAATTTTGAGTCCATCATTTTCAGTTTTTATTCTTAGGACTCAATCATGGCTTCTATGTACTTAGTCACCTCAGATTTTTCTTCTATGTGTTGATAATGACTAGGAAAATTTGAAGCTGAATGTTAAAATGGTGGTTGACAATATGACTCGGGAGAATTGTATCCCCATTGACTCTGTGAAGAGTAGTGATGATTGTTCCACTTTTGTTTATAATATTGGGACTGGGGCATGTATTGAATCGGATAAGACCAATATGGCGTACTTGATTGGTTAAAGTTATGATATATCGGGTTGGTAATATCTGAGTCAAAAGAGGTCAGGGTGAAGTATGGATCATTATATGCATAGGAATAATTATAATTATAATACATATCACCAAGATGTCATAAATAAAAACAAAAATAAGCAAGCAAACAAGCAAACAAATAAAGAAAAATCTAGCCTAAGTTAGGGTAGACCTTAGACCTAGATGGCTCCTAACTGGTTAGACTATTCATGGGGGATATACTGTAGAATCTGACCGCAAGTTAATCGGTTAGGTAAGAGAAAAACCAAAGGGAGGTATCCGTGCCTAAGCAACGAGCCTAATTATTCCAAACCACTGTTCTTCGAAGTTTTGCCTCATCAATCCCCAACTTTTGATACCGATTTGGTAAGAATCAAATTCTAATCAACTTTCCCCTTAGGTCAGTCTTATATTGAGTCCGAGATGTCCCTAAGGCTAACGTCTACTCAGTTTTAAATTAGGCTTGGGTTAGTGAGTGAAGAGATTATTTATGGGTTAAGGGAGGGTAATGACTTCTCCATCTTATCTTGTTTATAGGACAAGCCCTTAATTCAGTTTAGTGTAGTGTACAAGTATACAGCAAAAAAGTAACACTCAAGCAATATTTCATACAAGTATGAACCTTATACTAAATGCTATACACACATACCTTGACTTCAGCACTCTTTAGTAGTAAATAGAAAATATAACGAAATAGACACGTGCTTAAATGCAGGTCTAAATATTTTTTTAGCATTTACAAGCAACCATTTACTATTGAGTTAGAACAAGAAAATAAATAGCTGCAAAAACTTAAACTTTGTAATTCAACCAACTGCAAAAAATATAGGTTAGTAGTTCACTCAGATTGTCGCGGGAAGGCGGCAAATCTGAGGGCTTCTGAGCTCTGCTTTCTTGAGCAGAGTTCAGGGCTACTTTTATGTCCACTGCAGCAAAAATTTTCTTGATATCTCCTCCTGTACACAAGAAAAGAGAAGAAAGTTAACCAATAAAGTAAATAAAAAAGAGTTACATACCGTTCTTCTCCGGCAACGGTGCCAAAATATTGATTGAGATAAACCTGCACATAGAAAAATACAGAATTTTAGAACTTAAGAATAGAAAGTACAAGGTACTTAATACTACAGCGATAGCAAGTGGCTATGTGGGTCGTGATCCAAAAGGAGGGACTAGTGATGGAAGCTTTTAGTAAGTTCTCTTTTAGTTCACTAAAGACAGTTAAAAGTCTTCTTTGTTCTTTAGAAAGAAAAGAGTGAAAAAAGCTAAGTTAATTTATGAAGGTGGTAGATAGAAGGAGATGGTGATTTTGAAAATTTAGAAAACTTAGTTAAAGAAAACAAATGAAAAGAGTAAAGAAAAGAGTTGGTAATTGGAAGTGATTTAGACTAAAGGATAAAAAGAAAAGAAGAAAACTAAAAAGAAATACTTACCTCCTTTGTCCAAATGCTTACCTTGAATCTTTGGCGACGGTGTTACCTTGAAGTGGAGACGAACAGTGCATAGCCCATAAGAGTTGATTCCCGTCTCTTTCACATTACATCAACAAGGCAACACAAGTATAAATTGATACAGACTGAGACTAAAATTCATCGTCACGAGCTATCGGTGGCACTCCAAAGGCAAGGCTCTTTTGATGCTATAAGACTCACTTGGATTGCAATTGATACCAAAGAGGAACAGTAAAAAGAAGAAAAAGAATAACAAAACAAAGAAGAACATAAAAATTTGTACCTTTTGATTACATAGGAAACGATGAAAGAAAAGAGGAAGGTCACATCAATGTTACTCTCAACATAAATCTCTCTCTTACTTACATGAATCTTTATCTAACCTATATTTACAAAGAAATAAAAATTATATAAAAATAAAAAACCTACATTAAAATAGAATGAAAACTAGCCTAAGAATCTTTCTTTGCCTAATCATCCTCTCTGGCCTCAGAAATCCCAGTGTTTATAGGCAAAAATGCAACGAAGGAGAGCGTCTAAAGATAAGGGGAGCAAACGCTCCCCGTATCTTAAATAAATTGCCGCAAAAACACGGCCAGGGCCACGTTTTCGCGGCTTGAGTGTGGTCACCTAGGGAGTGCAGCACCTTATTGGCCTCCTTTTCTGCTTTATCCAATAATATTTCAGCTTTGAACGCTGGATTTGACGCTATCAATGTTAATCTCCAGCTTTAACCAACTTAATTTGTAAAAGATCTGATTTAATTGATTTTCAACTGGTTTTATCTTCTTTGATTTACTCTAATTTGCCTTGATTTGTCCTGATCCTTGATTTGATTCTAAATTAAATCAGAATTTAGATGGGCTTTCGGCTTGTTTCCTCTTCCTTCTCCCTTGGTAAAGGCCCTGCAAATAATTGGACAAAAAGATAATTAAATAGCAGAGTTTATTAAACAATAAATATGAAAATGTGACGATAAATATGCAATATCATTGACCGATCAGAGAGTGTGCCTTCGAGTGGGAGTGTACCATTAGGGACTGATTCCAAAGCTACACTTTTGCATAGAAGCCATTGTAGAAATATCTCTCGTCATCGCTTTCAGATTGAGGGGGAGGCTTTCATGTGTGCTCTGCTATAGGCAGATGAGCCTAAAAACTATCAAGAGGCTATGAAATCTCCAACTTCTAAGGAATAAAAACTTACAATATGAGATGAGACAAAATCCATGAGAAAGAATCACATTGTGACTTGGTAGATCTTCCACATAGGCGTAGGACTATCGGAAATAAATGAATTCTAAAAGTCAAATATAATGCAGATGGTTCCATTGAAAGGTACAATGTTTGATCCTAGCGAAAGGCTACACCTAAAGAGAGGGTATTGAATATGAGGAAACCTTCTGACCGGTAGTGAGGTTTTTCCCCATTCGCCTAATTTTAGCTATTATTGTTCATTTGGATTTAGAACTTTACCAAATAGACGTTAAGACTGCATTTCTCAATGGAGAACTGGATGAGAAGATATATATGGATCAACGTGTTGTCTTTGCAGTGAACAAGGATGAGCGCAAAGTTTGCAAGCGCTGACTATCCATCTGTGGCTTGAAGCAAATCATCCAGGCAATGGTATTTCAAATTCATCGAGTTGTTATTTTTAACGAGTTCACGATGATTGAGAAAGATCCTTATGTGTATGTTAAATGGTCCAAGGGTAAATTTCTAATTCTTGTTGTATGTAGACGACATACTTTTAGCTGAAAATGACAAGAAGATGATTGTCGCCACATAGGGCTGGCTGTCCTTACAGTTTGTGATGAAAGATATGGGTGAAGCAAGTCATGTGCTTAGAGTTAAGATCCTAAGGAATCGTTCCAGAAGACTTCTCGATTTGTTTCAAGAGACATAAATTAAGAAGGGACTCGAACGATTTCAGATGCAAGCTTGCAAGCCTGTTGGGTAGTATCTTGAGTCTTAGCATGTGTCTTCAGACTTTAGAGGAAAAAGAGAAGATGGCTCGTGTTCCTTATTCAAATGCAGTTGGAAACCTGATGTACACTATGATATGTACTCGGCTAGATATTTGCCATGCAATTAGCCTTTTCAGTTGGTTCCAAGTAAATCCTGATTTTGCTCATTGAAAAACAGTGAAATGAATATTCAGATACCTCAAAGGAATAATGGACTACATGCTATACTACCAAGCACCAGACATGTGCTTAGTTGGTTACAGTGATGCTGACTGGGGTGGTGACCCTGATGAGTGCAAGTCTACTTCAGATTATACTTTCTTGCTGAATGGCGGGGCCATTATATAGTGCAGGAAGAAGAAACTGTATTACATTGTCCACTATGGTGGCAGAATACGTTGTTGGTTCTGCGGCTGATCAGGAGGAAGTTTGGTTGAGGAGATTCCTTCAAAAGTTTGGTATTGTTACACATGTTGAGGAGCACTATATATCTATTGCCTACTCTAAGAACCCCAAGTATCATGAGGAAACCAAACATATAGATATAAGATATGATGTTGTCCACACATGATTGCGCGAAAGAAGGTGATCCTGAGACACATTTCTACCAGTCACATGGTTGCTGAACCTTTGACTAAGCTGATAGCTCATCATGCTTATCAGGCTCATGTCTGGAGTTTAGGATTTTATTGATTGTGATTTTATGTTTTCAGTTGATCATATGATTCAAACATTGGTGTTGACACTCTGAAAAAGACAAACTTCAAGGCAGCTGATTATACTTCAAAATTGCATTTTTATCATCACTTTTACACATATATCCTTACTTAATCCTTTATTAATTAATGCTATTAACCCTCTTTTTGCTTATGGTGTGTAGAAATTCAATAAAAAAGAGACAATGAGTAGAAGGAGCTTCTATCCTATTTAAAGTTGGATTTTAAATTAAATTAAATTCAAAGGAGGAAAGGATTAATCTTCATCTACTAAATTCTAGTTCAAATGTAGAAAATAATGTCCTAGAAGATAAATGGGATAAAGCTAATCTTACAAGAAATTAGGAGGATAATTCAAATTACATGGAGTTTAAAATCAATTCAGACTCAGATTCAGACTGCACACCTTTTAGTATTTAGATAATAACTTTCGCTATAGATAGTCAAATCTCATGATTTAAGATACTACAGAAAAAGAACGTGAAGGGTCACAATTTATATGTTTATCACTCTATCCAATTCAGCTATTTGATGAGTCATATTTAGTAAATAACACGCCAACTTGCTGTAGATTATAATTGAATTCCCTATTGAATTAGAAAACCTTCTAATTTGTATCCTAGCATGATTAGCTTTGAGGTCTATTTAAAGAGCTGAAGTCTCTCACAATCTCTCATCTCACATCAGAGATCAAAATTAGGATTTTTCTTTAGATCTATTTTCTTTCCGAATTTTTATTTTTGTACGAGGAGGAAGATAACTCTTGTAATTAATTGTGACAATCAATAAACAGGTTCTATCTTTCTCATATTTTTGTTTTGTTTTTAATTTTTCTTTTTCTTTATTTTATTTATTTCTTACTTTTTTTTTGCTTCCCATGTTTACCATGAGTAGCTAAGTGTTTTCTCATGACTTACTAATATATCATCACCATCACGTCTAATGTCTAGTAGATAACTGGATTAGATCATATGCATGCCTACTCTAATCTTTACTCTTGAAGACTCATTAGGATAAGCAACTAGTTTAAACACTTTTTTATTGTTCTTCTTAATCTATACTTGATAAACATCTTGTATTTTAATGTTCAAGTTTAACAAGTGTTAGGATTAAAGATTTTCTTGTACTTTCTAATGATCTTTCTTACTTTATACTTGACTGACAATCTTGATATGTAATGCTACATCTTAGTTAGTGTTATTTCAACCCGTATTCTAGTTTTTATCCCATGTATCTTACTTGATTTTTTGGTAGAATATCATGTTTAGGATTTCAAGTGAAGTAATTATCTATCTAACATTAGTATGTATGGTGGTTGATTATTAGTAAGCTGTGAAACTTTCTTTTAGTTTAACTCTTTATCCACATATAATTCATCCTTTTTTTTCTAATTTCTAACAATAGAGAAGATAATAAGAAGACAATAGTACCAAAAAGCTTTTATCGCATCTCTCTTAATGTTTGACCCGCTTTAGCCGTACCTACCGCGGATATATTGCGAAAGACGGAGACACGCCTTCATCCAGATAGCATCCTTCTAACTCTTAACTTTATTTCTGTTTTTTTGCAATCAAATTTTGGCGCCATTGCCAGAGAGGGAATGGTATATATTGTTTTCTAACTAAATTCTTTTTTGTTTGTGTGAAAATCATAAAAATAAAATATATATTCCCCATGACCTATCTAAATTCATTTGTTACAATTCATTTGATAGGTCAAGACTACCTTTCCATCCATCAACCTATCAAATGAATTGATTTCTTTCCATTCATTTGATAGGTCAAGACTATCCAGAAAATCATAATTAGGATTTCTTAACACTTTATCAAAATTAGATTATTTGTTCGATTTTTAGGTTTAGGAGGAAAAATTGAAAAAATAATTTAGTCTTGATCTTTTTACCTTAATGAAATAAGCATGCTTTATACACTTACACACTTGGGATTCAAAAGAAAGACTCTTGTGTCTTAGAAAAAATATATATAGTAAACAAATGTAATTATTGATTAGCTAGGTGCTTTGGCCTAAGAAAGCTTTGGTACTTATGCGAAAGGTAATTAGGTAAGTTTGAAAAAAATTAAAAAAATATTCATATCATATATGTATTAACACATCTAATAATCAATTAGTTAGATATTAGGGCCTCAAGAAGTCTTAGTACTTAAACAAAAGAAAATTGGATGAGTTATACATATCCAAAAAAAATGTTCTTAAGGGCAATGAAGTGGTAATACTTCAAATTTCTGCAAAATACACACACACACACACACAAGGCGTAAGAGTTGAAGTTAAAGAATTTCAAGTTAAAAATTCACAGTCACAAAGGTGCGTACGGCTTAGGGTAAAATAATAGACTAAGTAAGAAATTCAGTTTTAATCCTAACTTAAATTGATAATAAAAATTTTCCATCGAGAGTAAGTATAAGAATGAATAATTTGATAATCCTTAAACTTATACATTACTTGATTTCCTAAAAAAAATGCTTCAAATATTTTCTCTCCTTTTCAAAAATGAATTTCGAAAATACTAGCATTTTGTTTTTTTCTTTATAGATTTTGTGGGTATAATTCACTGAAAAACCCTCACGAGATAACACTCGTCATCTAGGGGTAACCTAGAGGTTTAACGGCTTGTTGCACGTGCTAAGTGCAACCGTGATTCCTACGAAAGTGAGTTAGGTTAGATTAGTTTAGTTTAGATTTTTTTCTTTTTAGTTTTGCTCTAAGACGATCAAAAGATAGGTGTGGGAGTGTGATTGTACTCCAAAATTGTATTTTTATCATCACTTTTACACATATCCTTGATCATTCCTTTATTAATTAATGCTATGCAACTGGTCCGAATGATGCTTAACTTGTCAACACTTCGCAAAGTGGCTGAAGACCTGTCCATCTCTGATGGACAATGACTTGGACACTATTGATCCAGTGAAGCAGACAGTGAACCAAGTATTGCCTTTTGAAGAAGCTCAAAAGGTTATGTGGGCTCAACACTTAGCTTCACTTAAGCCCAAATGGGCTAGATTCGCATGAGAAGGTAACTCAAGCTTTATCAAGGGCTAATTTTTAGCTTCGCTGCAAGCTTATTTCTAGCTTTGCACGATGCTCCTTTTACCTCTGTTGTGGTCTCATCTCTTAGCTTCACATGAAGCTCCTTTTTTTAGCTACGTTGAGGGCTCCTCATCATATAGCATCGCATGAAGCTTCTTTTAGCTTTTCCAAGAGCTCAATCTCAGCTTCACTTGAGACCCCTTGCATAGCTCCGCTGTGGGCTCATCTCTAGCTTCACCTGAAGCTTAGTTTCACTGCTCTTTTGATCATTTTTGACCATTTCAAGTCTCAGCACGAGATTAATGTGATTAATATCATTTTTTGTCAGTTAATTATCGTGATTTCATTACTCCTTATTGGTTGGAGAAGATCAAGAGAATATCCCTCACTAAGTGGAGCAAATCAGATGATTGGTGTAATAACCCCAAGTCAGCTGGCTAATTAGCCTCGTACGCACACTTTTGAAATCACCTAGAGGGGGGGTGAATAGGTGATATGGCTAATCTATGAACTAAATGCGGAATTTAAAACTTAATTGCAATTACAACAATTGATGCACACAACCAAGCAAGTATATGATATAGCAATATGGACAAAGTAAAGAGAGAGAGAGAGATAGAGTAAGAGTCAAGGGATCAAGCGCAAACAACTAGATATGTTTCGAGGTTCGAGCACCCAGCTCTACATCCCCGCCTTCACCCAGAAGGATTTTAAGTCCACTAGCTTGTCCACAAAGGACTCCCACAAAGGGAACCTCCACCGAGGATTTGGGGCAATAACAATACAAGGAGTACCCAACTCCTCTCCTTACAAACACAACCTCCTCCTTGAGGCACAACTCCAAGCCAACAAACAATCACCTCACAACTTGAGGGATTAGCACAAAGCTTACACAAGGATCACCTCACAACTTGAGGGATACAACCCAAAGGCACAAAGCCAAGCAAAGATTGGGTTTACAACTTGGTGGTCTAAGAAAACAACCACAAACAATTCTTTCTCCCACACAAAGATCCTATAGAATGAGATAGTAGCTTTTAGTTCAAGTGTGGAGAAAACCAATGGAATGGAAATCAAAATCACAAAGAAAAATCCTTGGGAAAAACTGAAACCAAGATATAGAAGATGAATCAAAACTCTTTTCCCAAAAGCCCTTTTCTTTGATTTTTTAAACCCTAGCAAAAACACCAAATAGATTGTTCAATTTAAGTCCAAAAACTTCTTTTGATTGCTGTGAAAACACCAGAGAGTAAGGAAAAATTCGCACAAAAAATCTTATAGAAAACTGGCCACAAATGGGTATTTATAGCCCATTTACAAAACTAGCCGTTGGCAGCAGATCCTGCCAAAAATGGCCTACCGGTCGACCGGTCGGTCGACCGGCCAACGGTCGGATTTGACCGCAGGCACCATCCGGTCGACCGCCCGGTCGACTGAAAAGAACAGAGAGCACTGCTCTCAAATCCGGTCGACCGCCCGTCGACCGGCCCACTAGGCTGCCAGACGTGCACAGCTCTGTGCACGTCGGTCGACTGAGCGGTCGACCGGCCCTTGGTTCGGTCGACCGAGCGGTCGACCGACCTGGCCTGTCAGCCAATTATGGGTCTGATAAACAGGTTAAAATATTGATAAAAATTCTTTTATTTAAACTAAAAACTCCAATAAACTTGTTTTGACATTGTATATTGAAATGTAAACTTGTGAAAAACATTTTAAGATAATTACTAAACATTTGAACTCTTTTTGATGTCTAGGAAATTTTATCAAAAACCAAAACTTGTATTTTTCCAAACTTGAATTTTCCAACTGGAAATCCGATTTTTCCAAATACAAAAACATGATATTAAACAACTTTGAAGCATGATGCATATGGATAGAAATCCAATATACATGAAACATATATATCATTGTTTTTGACTTTAAATCCAAAAGTATGTTTTGTTAGAAATACCAAAACATAAAACACATGAAATAGACTATCAAGATAAGTTTGTTTAAATAGTTGAAGCATGCATGTATATAGAACAAATCTAATATACATTAAACCATATAAACTTGTTTTGATATAATATCTATTCATGTAAACCAAGATTGGTTAAACTAAAACCGAAAACCAAAACATGAAACGTGTGTGTTGTGAACTTGAGCATATCATACTATTCTAATCTTTACAATTTGCATCTAAACACAAAACTAAACTATGTACCGATGTCTTCTTGTAGAGCGCCGTCTCCAAGTCGACTCGATCCAAAACTCTGTGATTCACCGAGCTTGACTCCAATGAGTGCTATATATGATCTTGTCGCTCGGGCTCTTGAATCACCATGTGAATAGCTTCCAAATCATCTTGTTGAAGCTAATCACCAACTAATATCTTGATTAATGATCTGAAACTAAAATCACAAGATTATTAGTACACATAACTACATGAGTTAATCATCATCAAAACTAGAGTGGAAAGCCTTTGGGCCAACAATCCCCCCTTTTTGATGATGACAAAACTCATGGAGTTATATATGCATGGATTAAAGTTAAGCTTCAAAGAAGCTCCCCCTTAACTCATGCATAGGGATAAACAACAAATATATGCAATGAATACTAAATATGAAACATGCATAGATATGCATAAAACAACAAAAGGCTCTAGATACCAAAGGAAGATAACAATGAAATTTTCAAAAACAAATAAACATGTTCTAGATACCCAATTAAACTTAATATATGCAAAACAAAACTAACAAATAAACATGTTCTAGATACCCAATTAAACTTAATATATGCAAAACAAAACTAATGATCTCTTTTACAAGCTCTTGATACCAAAAATAAATATGTTTTATAAATAATGCTTGATACCAAATGAACTTAATAAAGACATAAAACATGCATACAAACACATGCATACAAACATGCATATAAACTCAAATTCTTCTCCCCCTTTTGTCAATCATCAACAAAGGGGTTAAAAATAAAGCAAAACTAATAAAAACATATTTATCTTTTCTTTTTGTTCAAGCAAAGAATCAATCAAGGGATGTTCTTCCCGTTTTGTCTAAATCAAATATGATACCAATTAAAAATGTGTCAAGGAAGTGCATATTGATACCAATAAAAGTGAAACTATATCAATTGAAAAACAATATCTTGATACCAATTGATAAGTAAACAAACAACATACCAATTGTAAATAAACAATCTTGATATCAATTGAAATTAAACATAACAAATTTTGAATTTCTAAACATAAATGTTGATACCAATTGAAATTAAACATAGATCTTAATACCAATTGAAATTATTATTTTCTATCATAAAGTAAGGGAGTGGAATATTAAATACCAATTGAAAGATGAAATACAAGATTTTCTCCCCCTTTATGAAATACCAATAAAAACTATGATAAGGCTCGAATTAAGATACCAATTGAAAGCTAAATCAATTGAAACAAAGTTGAAGCTCAAGCTTATCATCATAAACAAGATTTGTGCTTAAAGATATAGGGATATAGTAAGCACAAATAAGATATATATATATATGTATGAAAATTTAGATACCAATCGAAATTGATACTATTTGAAATGTAAGCATACATACACAAAAATATATGAGTATACAAGAAATGTTAAGATTGATACCAATTGAAAGAATTCAATGATACCAATTGAAACAACAATAAGATCAAGTGTATATCTCATATAACCTATCCTCCCATCTCATGCACAAGTTTAAAATGATTTTCAATAAAAACATACAAGGCATGGACTCCCATCCAACCGCCCGTTGAAGGTAGGGGTTTTCAAAAATAGGTTTGAAAATGTAGTATGTTTGAAAATCTCTACCAAAGTGAAGAATACGAACTAGTTAAATGGAAAATCTTATAAACTAGTACGAAATCCTTCAAGTAAGGAATAAAACAAAATGTTTTTCATGAAACACACGTAAATCACATGATCACTAAACACTCAAAATCCATAAAGCCATATCATAGTCTCATGAAAACAAATCATGAGTAAACTAATAAAGTGAGTGTACAAGTTTTGTGTGACACATATCAACATGAAAATATTCAATTAAGCTCATGTGAAATTCCTTAAAAACATTAACACATGAAAAACTAAATTTTCATTTCCAATTGAAATTACCTAAAAATATGAAAATCACCAATTGAAATCACCTATTGAAATCATCAAAACGATTTAAACTTCAAGGCATATGTATGTCATATACAAACTAAAGTATACATACATATCCTAAACATAATGAGTCCACAAAAGTATATGCATGAAGGCACGTGGCTCAAGGATGTATATGTATAATCAATAGTTTGGTTAAGATAGACATATACATGAAGTTAAAACACATGATCAAAGAAACATATCCAAAATGAGAATATAGGTTAAAATGCATGAATCATCAAAACTAGACTATACTAGCACATCTAATGGGCACAAATAGGCATTTAAGCACAAACATATATAAAGATTTATTTGTGGCCCACTATATGTACAAGTATAAATCCTAGTCTTAATGAAAACTAACATCTAAACGTTGTCCAAAACATGAGGCATAAAACTAGACATAAATCAACACGATAATCATAAAAATGATCATGAAGTAAATCCACATGCTATTAGAATCATGATATACATAATAGCTAAACAATGGTGAGAACACAACAGATGGGTCTATCTAAACATGGGTGATCTCAAAAGCTATACATGCATGTCAATGATCTAATAATCATGGCATACTAGACAAAACATCATAAACATTCATATGATCATTATGTATGTGCTTGTGCATTAGATCTAGGGCATACATATTAGTTTAAACAAGGTGAGAACACTAAATATAGATCCATATAAAACATGGGTGTCTCAAGTAACTAAACATGTATAACACAAATCTAATCAACATGACATAGGCATAATGAACAATAAAACATAACATGCTATAGAATGATGACATGAAAAGCATGCAAATAAAAACGGGAGTTAGAGATTGATACCAAAACTGATGAAGGCACCTCTCTAGTTCTCCAAACCAATGGCGGTCCTCTCCCACCAAACTCCCGTTGAAAGTGATGCATCCAATTTGTTTTCTTTAGGCACGGAACGCATCCACTTCAAGGCACCAACACTCTCACGTTATGCGAGAGCCCACTCCTACATCAAAAATCAAAGGGTGGTCTTTGGTACCCATTTTCTCTTGGGTTCACGGGGTTAGTATCTTTTCTAACCCAAACAAGATTATTTGCTAAATTTTCAATATGTAAACGATTATAGCAAAATCTAGCAAGGTGGCCCTTTCGTCCACAATGTGTACACGTGTACACATGAGCATACATGTTATGGTTGTGTCCGTGATGAGCATGTGTATGCCGTGATGGGTGTACATGTAAGGATGGAACTTGTTTCTTGCGAACCAAGGTTTCCAAGCGTGAATGATTCAATGTACATTGGCTCAAAGTGGAGCCCAAACAATCTACATTTTTCTTCAAAACATTTATGTCATTTTCAATACTAGAAGACAAAGTGGAGCATGCAATAGGTGTGCTAGAAGAAGAAGCTACACTAGCATGGCAAACATGAGAATCTATATCAATTTTTAAAGATTCATTTTTCTTTAAAACTAAATCCAACTCTTTTGTATTGAAATCAATTTCATTTTTCAAACAAGGTTATCTTTTAAAACAAAATTCAATTTAGAAGATAAAACCTCAATGTTTTTCACAACATCATCACAATCATTTTTGCCTTTTAAAACATTAATCTCCTTTAGGGCAAGGTCTAGTTGAGATCTTAGTGAGTCACGTTCACTAGTAATCTCTTCCTTCTCTTGCAAAACCGATTCAAAAGTAGAGCACAAATCCTTCATTTCTTCTTTTAAATCAAAGTTCTTCTTTTTCAAGAGTTCATGTTTTTCCAAAAAAATTTCAAGCTTTGTGGCAAGTTCTACATTTAAATTTTGAACTTCTAAACATCCATAGCAATAAGAGCTAGAGCTATCATCTATTTGAGAATCTGATTGTACCTCAAGGGAGTTTTTCCCTTGGACCATGAGGCAATGCTCGTCGGACTCGTCTCTCCTAGACCTTCTCAACTTGTTGATAATCCTTGGTAGCTCGGGAGAAGTTAATATGCTCCAAACTGCAAAAGCCGAGTCATAATGATCAAACACCGGTAAAAGATGTTCATTAAGAGATGCTCTAAGTGCTCTAAGTGCTAATGCATTAGCCTTTTTATGCTTGCTATGATTAGGGTATGATTCATTAGTAGTGGCTTGATAAACTAGATGTCCTAGGCTTTTTAAATGACTACTCATATTGGCCTTCCAAACATCAAGTCTAAAAAAGTCAAACATAGGAGGGCGATCCATGAGTGCAACTATATGTGTGCAAATGAACAATGCAAATGAAGATTAGCAAACCAAGATCTCACTCCTAGGTGGTTAAACTTAAATATCAGGAGCGTAGGCTCTGATACCAATTGAAATTACCTAGAGGGGGTGAATAGGTGATATGGCTAATCTATGAACTAAATGCGGAATTTAAACTTAATTGCAATTACAACAATTGATGCACACAACCAAGCAAGTATATGATATAGCAATATGCACAAAGTAAAGAGAGAGAGATAGAGTAAGAGTCAAGGGATCAAGCGCAAACAACTAGATATGTTTCGAGGTTCGAGCACCCAGCTCTACATCCCCGCCTTCACCCAGAAGGATTTTAAGTCCACTAGCTTGTCCACAAAGGACTCCCACAAAGGGAACCTCCACCGAGGATTTGGGGCAATACAATACAAGGAGTACCCAACTCCTCCTCTTACAAACACAACCTCCTCCTTGAGGCACAACTCCAAGCCAACAAACAATCACCTCACAACTTGAGGATTAGCACAAAGCTTACACAAGGATCACCTCACAACTTGAGGGATACAACCCAAAGGCACAAAGCCAAGTAAAGATTGGGTTTACAACTTGGTGGTCTAAGAAAACAACCACAAACAATTCTTTCTCCCACAAAGATCCCATAGAATGAGATAGTAGATTTTAGCTCAGTGTGGAGAAAACTAATGGAATGGAAATCAAAATCACAAAGAAAAATCCTTGGGAAAAACTGAAACCAGATATAGAAGATGAATCAAAACTCTTTTCCCAAAGCCCTTTTCTTTGATTTTCCAAACCTAGCAAAAACACAAATAGATTGTTCAATTTAAGTCCAAAAACTTCTTTGATTGCTGTGAAAACAACAGAGAGTAAGGAAAAATTCGCACAAAAAGTCTTACAGAAAACTGGCCACAAATGGGGTATTTATAGCCCATTTACAAACTAGCTGTTGGCAACAGATCCTGCCAAAAATGGCCTACCATTCGACCGGTCGGTCGACCGGCCAACGGTCGGATTTGACCGCAGGCACATCCGATCGACCGCCCGGTCGACTGAAAAGAACAGAGAGCACTGCTCTCAGATCCGGTCGACCGTTCGGTCGACCGGCCCACTAGGCTGCCAGACGTGCACAGCTCTGTGCACGTCGGTCGACCGAGCAGTCGACCGGCCCTTGGTTCGGTCGACCGAGCGGTCGACCGACCTGGCCTGTCAGCCAATTATGGGTCTGATAAACAGGTTAAAATATTGATAAAAATTCTTTTATTTAAACTAAAAACTCCAATAAACTTGTTTTGACATTGTATATTGAAATGTAAACTTGTGAAAAACATTTCAAGATAATTACTAACATTTGAACTCTTTTTGATGTCTAGAAAATTTTACCAAAACCAAACTTGTATTTTTCCAAACTTGAATTTTCCAACTGAAAATCCGATTTTTTCAAAGCTCTTCCAAATACAAAAACATGATATTAAACAACTTTGAAGCATGATGCATATGGATAGAAATCCAATATACATGAAACATATATATATCATTGTTTTTGACTTTAAATCCAAAAGTATGTTTTGTTAGAAATACCAAAACATAAAACACATGAAATAGACTATCAAGATAAGTTTGTTTAAATAGTTGAAGTATGCATGTATATAGAACAAATCTAATATACATTAACCATGTAAACTTGTTTTGATATAATATCTATTCATGTAAACCAAGATCGGTTAAACTAAAAACCGAAAACCAAAACATGAAACGTGTGTGTTGTGAACTTGAGCATATCATACTATTCTAATCTTTACAATTTGGATCTAAACACAAAACTAAACTATGTACCGATGTCTTCTTGTAGAGCGCCGTCTCCAAGTCGACTCAATCCAAAACTCTGTGATTCACCGAGCTTGACTCCAATGAGTGCTATATATGATCTTGTCGCTCAGGCTCTTGAATCACCATGTGAATAGTTTTCAATCATCTTGTTGAAGCTAATCACCAACTAATATCTTGATTAATGATCTGAAACTAAAATCACAAGATTATTAGTACACATAACTACATGAGT
>JAVJIF010022518.1:0-68742 GCA_038442645.1 Agave tequilana
ATTTCCAATTGTATCTTCTTCCAAATATGCAACTTCCATAACAGACATGATAATAAATTTGTAGCTGATGGTCGTTAGGTTTATGCATGTTGCAATGATGTATCGGCCTTGTTAAATGTTTAGAGAGAAAAGCGCCAAGTCACATTTTATCAGACACAAAGCTTGAGGTGCTGAAAGGCTGAAATGGGTTGGTTCCTATTCCAGAGATTTATGGAATTTCTGTCTGTACACATTCATAAAACAGGATCTAAACCCACAAAAAAAAGGCCAACTCATCTAAGCAACAAATTCCAAAATTTAAGTCTCAGTTCTTTATAGTTTAGGTGACAAATTGTTAAGATTACTTGATATTCAATTTGGCCCACAACCCAGAAGCTTGAACTTTTTGTGCCTTCTGGCTATCTAGTATAGACAATATTTTAGATCAGTGAATAAAGAATTAAATTCATTGTCGAATAAAATATACTTTAGTGTTTAAAAAAACAGTATTGTCCATCCCAAAAATTAAATTGTTCTCAAAGTCAATGAAAATCAATAAAATATCTAAGATTTCACTTTGCAGCAAAATGCAGCAAGAATGGGTAAATGTCTTTATACCGCATTTTTCATATCAAAGCAGTGCTCCTCCTGCAGATGAGTACAGAGAACAGGAACTTCAACTTCAACATAGCAAAAGGGACACGGAAAGCATTCCCATGTACCATCAGCATCATCTGAATTATCAAGGACAAATTACAGTTCTGTTACATAGTATAAAGTTTTGGGTTTGATTACTTGATATTTCCCTGAAGACATCAAATAATATTCCAAAATAACAGCTGACAGGCATGGAAATTTATGCCCAAAGAACTACATTTTAGGAAATGGAATATGTAAAATATTATCATGCTTATATCAGATTTGCATTCTCGAGTGTTAAATACACTACACATCAATATGAAGCATAAAAGAGGCTGTCATAGGTTGAGTTACCCATGTTAACCAAGCAATTGGCTACAAAACCAAAAAATTAGAAAGGATTGGTTTATTTCCACACTTTAGTGCTAATTGCAACTATAGGTGAGTTTCAACAGTTTCCTATGATAAACAGGAGGATAGTGTACGCATGTTAGTATGGGCATTTCTTCTAGTGATCTAATTAGAACTAGACAAATTGGAGCATTGCAAAGATAACATTAAGTAGTGATACCCCTTGATGCCGCATGTCATTAAATTGAGAACGGAAGGTTCACAATGTAACTTTAATAGCAAAAGCACTTTAGAGGGTGGTTCTTCCGTTGTATTAACATAACTGTGGCACAAAAAATGTAGATTTACCTTCCTGCTAACGAATAGTTACCTTCTTACTATCAATTATATTTTCATTTTATTGTACCATCAAATTCAATATAAAACAGAGACCATTTGAACCCGACGTGCATTGCGTAGGGTGTGGTTTATGTTTTTCTTTGAACATGAAACCCAATGGGTATTAAGAACACGACCCTGAGCCAATGCCTTGTGGGAAGGAATTGGGTCAAAAATTTAGACCTGATGTCTTTTCAGATTTGGGTATAACAAAAAAAAAAAAAAAAATCCAGAACCAACCCAACCATTGGCACCCTAATTGTGGACAGTCAGTACGAAACTCAAGACCACCAATATTAGAAAATAGTGTCCACTCACTTTAGATCTCTTATATTCAACCCTTATTTCCATGTATTCAACAGTTTTTGTTTTGTTTTTTCCCCCCTAATTGATGTATTCAACAGCTACTGTAGCAAAATGAGATAATTGAAGAATGTTGTGTAATTTAAGAATCATATGGTGTTAGAATCATGTCCACAAAATCTAGTAAGTTTTCTAACCAGGGTTACAACATTGTTGCGGGCCAAAACTTTTTCGTGTTGTTCATAGGTAGGGGTGTCAAACGGGCCGGGGTGGGGCCGGCTCGACCTGGGCACGGCGGGCCAAGGGGGCGGACTGTGCCGAGCCCGCCCCACTGCCAAATTCTGGCCGGTCCGGGCCACGGTGCCCTTTGGGGGACTCGGGTCCGCCCGCAACTCAGATGGTCCGGACCCGGGCCGGGCCGGTAATATTAAAAAATAAAAATTTATTATACTGATTAAATATTTTTCTCTCTATTATTTTCACAATGGTTGGCTAGTTTAGTTGGTCATCAGGCTTGTATCTCAATCACATTTGGGGCTGAGCTCATGAGTCCAAACCCGAGAATTTACAAATATTTTGAAATTTTTTGGTGGAGGCGACGGGCAGAGGAGGCGGGCGGCGGAGGGGGTGGCGCAGTGGCCGGGGGAGGGGCGACGGGGGTGGAGGGGGAGGAGGTGGCGTGGCGGGCGGCCGGGTGGCGGCGGAGGGGCAGCGATGGATGGAGGCGGCGAGGGGGTGGCGCGAGCGACGGAGTGGTGGGGGCTGGCGAAGGACGTGGCGTAGAGCGGGCCGGGGCCAAGCAGGCACTTGTCAGGCCCTTGCACAGGTCTGGCACGGCCCGCCTGGGTCATGGGCTGTTTACCCAGACCCATATCCGGCCCATAGGGGACCCGGGCTGGGTCTAGGCCGGGTATCACCCAGGCCAGGCGGGTCGTGATGTGCGGGTTGTCGGCCCAACCCGGCCCATTCGACACCCCTATCAATGGGTTTACCTCCATCCAACACAGCATGACACGTGACCAAGAACGAAGAAGGTCTGAGGGAAATGATGTAGCATGGCCCAACATAACGGTGTTGTTTTACACCTAAGTGAGACCTAAACCGTCCAAGCATGAATCCAAGCCCAGTACAATGTACTCTTTAGGCGAAAATGGAGGGAGAAGTCTATGTCCAATTCAATTTACTATTTGATGCCTACTATAAAGCTCAAATAAAAATTAGTAAATTTAGAAGAAAATATTAAAAAGGTTTTAAACCATTCACCTTTGGCAATGTAATGACATGCTCCACCGCCATACCTTATTGTCACACTAATCTAAATTATATATCAATTGAATTGAATTGGTAAGTGTGCTTAACAACTTTTTGTTGCTACCAAATCCAAATAAACATATTAAATCAATTATATAATATATAGATTAAGGACTAAGAAATAAACTCATTTAAAAAAAATTTATTGTTCGCGCACGCGCGCACAATATCATGTATCAATTGTTGAAGAAAGGAAAACTGAATTGTTATAATTGATGAGGCCAATGCCCAAATATATATAGAGATACAATTGATAAAGAAATACTATTCCTAATTCCTCTCTTTATTACATATACTTTTCTCTTTAGTTATTCCTCTATTTTCCTGTCATCTCCTCTCTTTATTACGTATACTTTTCTCTTTTTTTTCCTTTTCTTTTTCCCTCATGTTGTCTTTCTCCCCCCTTCTGTTATTTTCTTTTTATCTTATCTTCTGTCTTTGTTGCTTCCCCCCTTTTGTTATTTTCTTTTTCTCTTTGTCTCTTTTCTTTGTGTATTTTAGTTGTTGCTTCCTCGTCTACTTATCTTCCAGTCTTAGCAAACATTGCTTATGTAATTCTGTTATTCTCTTTTGCGCCTCTTTCATACTTTCATGATTTGTGGGTGGTGTTATTTGTTTTCCTACTGCTTTCTAACGTGTGGTTCCTGCTAGTTTGCTGTGTTTACATCTTTGTAGTGGTTTTTGTGACTTTTTTATTATTATTGTACATTTTATTTGAATTTTCAAGATCTTTAATTTTAAAATTTTCAAATTCAGCCTAAGCATCTAGATATAGTCAAGTAGGAGATTGAGACAATACAAAGTAGCAGATACATATTAGTCGACAGGTCCCAAATATTAGTCGACTAGAGTTCATTAGTCGACTAATTTGCGCAACAAATAGTTGGAAAAATTTCTGAACTTCTCATTAGTTGACTAATCCCTAACACTATTAGACTAGAACTGTCATCGACTGTTTTCAGAATCTGTCTAGGATTTTGTTTTTGGGTCCAATTGGATTCCAAATTATTTTTTGTTTTTTATTTTCTAGTTATATTAAACTACTACTTTTAAAGCTTATTTAAAAAGGTCATTGTATTCTTTATTTTGTACACAAATTTTAATCAATAAAATTGAGTTTTCTCTTCAATTGCTTGTGGGTTCGAATTGTCTATCTTTGCCTGTGGATTCGAGTGTTGTGCTCGTGGATTCGAATACTTTCCTACCTGAAGGTATTCTTTTAGGGTTCGTTGGCGTTAGAACGAGATCTAACTGGTATCTTCACTTTCTTATCTACGTTAAGTGGTACCAGAGGTTCGACAACTTTGCAACGATGACAGAAGATGGCGACGAATCATAAAACCTTTCCGCAAGGGAGGGCATTATTGAAGGGAGGCTCAGAGCTCGTGAATCAACCATGAACAGTATGGTTTAAGAAATCAAGAGGTCGTCCCTCAAGATCGACGATCAAAGTCTAGCCGATAGTACGTACCAAAGCGGACGAGATCGTTCATTAGGTAATCTTCATCCACAACCTCTGCCACATCAACCTGTACAACATCATCCTCTACCACATCAACTGCCACCATATCAACCTCTACAACATCAACTTCCACTGCACCAACCGCTGCCAAATCAGCATCCACCACATCAACCGCCACCAAGGTGTTCTCTACGAAATTTCCAACATAAAGATCTTTCCGATGGAGAAAAATTGAACAACCCCTTCTATCAAGGAGATGACTTCGAGGATGAAGCTTATGATAGAGAAATGGCTTACGAGCAAGGCCCTAGGTCGATGGTCAATCCTAATCCTATATAGGAGAGGATTTCTTTTTTCTAGTCATGATAGGAGAAGAGATTACCTAAGTGCTAGCGAATATATGATGAAGGTCGAGATTCCTTCATTTAGTGAGAGCATTGGTATTAAGTTCTTTGTTAAATTGGATCTATGAAGTAGAGAAGTTCTTCGACATGACTTATGTCCCCGAGGAGAAGCATGTCAATTTCGTGGCATACAAGCTCAAGGGAGGAGCAGCCGCAGGTTGAAACCAATTAAAAATCACAAGGAGACGCCAAGCCAAGCCACCCGTGATGACATGGAGATGCATGAAGTAATTTTTATATGGTAGATTCCTTCCACCTAACGATCAACAAATTATTTATAATCAATTTGGACATTGCAAATAAGGTATAAAGAATGTTGCGGCGTACACGGAGGAGTTTTATCGCCTCTCGTCACGACGCGATCTATCCATGATGGAAGAACAAGCGGCAAAGTACATCAGCAGTTTAAAATACCCTATCTAAGAACGTGTGATCCTTCATGGTGTGTTCACCGTTAATGAAGCCCACAACAAAGCCATGAAGATTGGGAGGTTGAAAAGCAGAGCTTCACCTTTCAAGAGTGTAGCAGAGAAGATATCCAGCAGTACAAGAACTCAGCAGAATTTCACATTGGGTGATCGACCTCCAGCCCAAAAAGCAAGCTCAGTGACGATGACAGCCCCTCTACAAAGGGTAAAGAGAATCCACACGCCAAGCCAGGTTTTGGTAAGTGTTACAGGTGTGGTGACCCCGGGCACAAGTACAATAAGTGTTTAAAGAGAAGGCAGGTCAACGTAGCAGACTATTGAGATGAAGATGAGGTGGATATTGAGACTGAGCCGGAAGACTCTGACTTTGCCAAATAGCATGGAGAGTCAGCTACCTGCGTGGTAAAAGCGGTTGTTATGCAATCAAAAGACCACCGACACCACACAATGATATCAAATTTTCTACTCAAGGTGTTCGATCAAAAACAAGGTGTGCAACCTCATTATTGACAATGAAAGATGCAAGAACATCGTTTCTAGTGTATTGATGGACTACTTGAAGCTAGAAACAGAGCCATCTCTCACCCTTACACTATTGGGTGGATCAAAAGAGGTCTCTCTATCAAGGTAATGGATCGTTGTCATGTCCCTATTTCAATTGGCAAGTTTTATAAATATTCCGTTGACGATATGGATGCATGTCACATACTTTTAGGGAGATCATGACAACACGATGTCGATACTACCTATCGAGGCAAGAGGAATATCTACATGTTCGCATGGGAGGGCAAGAAAATCGCCATGAAGCCTATTCCATCTGTTCCAAGGCCAGCAAAAGAAGAAAAACCAAAGTTCATATCCATATGCAACCAAGGCGAACTCTTGGTGGAATCAAAAGAGACAAATCAAATATTTGCTTTGGTACTCAAAGAAGAAGTTGCTCAATCTACTGAAGTTTCTGAGAAGATGAAGCTCATGTTAGAGAAGTTCAAAAGAGTTGTTCATGACGAGCTTCCAGAAGGACTACCACTTATGAGGGATATCCAGCACCACATTGATCTTACTCCTGGAGAAAGTCTATCTAACCTCCCACACTACCAGGTGAATCCTAAGGAGAGCGAAGTTCTCCGGGAGAAGATCAAAGAGCTGATAAATAAAAGACAAATAAGGAGAGCATGAATCCATATGCAGTATCGGTCCTTTTGACACCAAAGAATGATGGAAGTTGGTGCATGTGAGTCGATAGTCGAGCTATCAACAAGATCACTATTCGATATCAGTATCTCATACTCGCCTTGATGATATGTTTGATCGATTAGGGAAAACGTGCATGTTTTCAAAGATTGATCTAAAGAGTGGCTACCATCAAATTCGCATTAGGCCGAGAGATGAATGAAAGATGATGCTCAAAACTCCAAAGGGTTATATGAGTGGATGGTCATGCCTTTTGAACTATCCAATGACCCTAGCACTTTCATGAGATTGATGAACTAAAGATTAAAGCCATTCTTGAGGAAGTTCGTGGTTGTCTACTTGATGACATCCTTATCTATAGTTTAAGTGAAGATGAACATATGCAATACCTACGAGAGGTGTTGACGCTGCTATAAGAAAATGAGTAATATATCAACTTGAAGTACAACTTCATGACTAGTAGTTTAATATTTTTGGGGTTTGTAGTTAGCTCTCAAGGAATCCATGTTGATGAAGACAAAGTAAAAGCAATACATGACTAGCCTACACCTAAGAGTGGTGAGAAGTTTTCATGGTTTAGCTACTTTCTATCAGTGTTTCATCTGAGATTTTAGTAGTTTGGTGGCACCCACCACCGATTGCCATAAAAGGAAAAGTCCTTTTCTTTGGACCAAGGCGGCGAAGCTTTTGTATTAATCAAGGATAAGCTTGCCAATGCTCTCATATTAGCTTTTTCTGATTTTGAAAAGGCATTCAAGCTAGAGTGCGATGCTTTTAGAGTTGGCATTGGAGTAGTGCTCTCACAAGAGAAAAAGCCTATTGCTTTTCTAAGTGAAAAATTGAATGAAGCAAAACAAAAGTGGTCTACTTATGGACAAGAATTGAATGTGGTGTACCGTTCATCAAAGACATGGAAAAGCTACCTCATAGCCAATGACTTTGTGTTATTTTCAGATCACCAATCACTTCAACACTTCAAAAATCAGAACCATATTAACAAGATGCATGTAGGGTGTGTTGTAACAAATTGGCGCTCTAATACAAATTGTTACTCCCGGGATCGATTTTTGCAGAACTTGATAATATGATCAGTACTTGAAAAAGAAAACTATTGTAAAACAAATTAGAAATACTTAGACAAAAGAGTAATAAAAAATAATACGAAGATTTAACGTGGTTCGGCCCAAACTTGGCCTGTGTCCACGAGGAGAGAACTTGAGAGAGCTTTATTAATAAACTTGATACAAAGAGATCTGACATTTCTCTTAATGCAACAAGAGTATTCATCTTCTTCCTTAATCTACACCTAAATTATAAAAGTATTACCTTATCTCTATGCACCTTCACCTTTTTTCTCCCTTTCTTGCCTTCCTTGGTGTTCTCCATCTTTTTTCTGTGTCTTCTCTATTCTTTACAATTAATGTTCTAAATGTCGGCCGACATTTCAAAATTTCGACTGAAATATCGGGAAATTCATGTGGCCGACACGAAATAGGCTACCCCATTTCAAGCTTCGAAATGGGCTTAATGTTGCCGAAATTTCAGCTAATTTTCTGAAATTTCATCCGATTTGGGGTTCCAAGTATCGGCCGAAATTGACATTTCATTTTGTTTTATTTTTTTCTTTAAGTTTGAACCCATTAACCCAACCCGACCCTATTTTATAAGAGAAGTTAGGGCTCATTCGCAGCCCAAATTTCATCGCAAGAAAGAGAGAAAGAGAAACGAGGAGGCTAGAGAGATACGAGCTCGACTGGCCTCCGACAAGGCCTCTATGACCATCGTTGACCTTCAACGAGTCTCCACGATCCCGATGACCTTCAACAAGCTTCGACTGATCTCCGACGACCTTCAGCGAGTCTCCACGAGCCCCGACGAGGAACCATGAAGTCTTGCCAAACCCTGACAAGCACCGCCAATCCTAATGAGGTCCTGTTGAGCTCTGTCAAGCCCTGATGAGGTCCCGCTGAGCTCCTCTAAGCCCCGACGAGAACCCAGGAGACAAGGATGAAGGAATCGTCTCTCTCCTCCTTTATCGTAGATTCTGCCCCGATAAGCTCTCGGGTCTGATGACTCCTCACGATCTCAAAAGCGAGCTTTTTTCCTCATTTTTTCTACTGAAAACTAATCGCTCATTTCTAATTTTATTCACATCGTTAAATCTTCAGGTAATTAATTCGAATTAGGGGATCATTAATTGATTCTCGCTCGTGAATGAACGCTCAACTACAATTTAAGAGGCTTTGATATTTTGTTGAAATTAATGTTCGTAGTTAGTCATCATGAAGCCTTTTGAGATATTTTTGAATTTTTATTGGAAGATAACTATATTTATTGGATGTGATTAGATAAAATGATTGCTAGTATAACTTATTAATTATACATAAAATGATATCATATATGTGATATTTTAGGATATTTATGACATTTAGGACATACTATATGATATATATATAGAGAGGCAGACTTGTGTCCTTCTAAAAGGATTCGAGCCTGAATCCTTCTAACTCAAATACAACCCTCCGACATTCGAATACAAGATCTACTCTATTAAAGTTGATCTATATTATTTCAATTATCTATAAATCAAAAATTAAGTGTTTTGAATACTTTTTCCCATCTATCAAGTGGCACAAAATGGACGGTCGAAAGTAGTGAGTTGATTAGATCTATGTCTTTAGACATATAAATTCTCAATCCGGCCATTTGATTATGATCTTAACATTTAAAAACCCTACAAATTAATTTTTGTTAGGTTTCAAATATTCTACACCATCAAACAAGCCAACTCACTATTTAAGCCGTCCGTTTTCTCCTACTTGATGCATGGTTAAAAAGTATTCAAAACACTTGATTTTTGGCTTATAGATACTTGAAAATATATAAATATATAGACTTGTGTTCTTCCAAAAAGATTTGAGCTCGAATCCTTCCAACTCAAATACAACCTCCGACATCGAATACAAGATCCATTCCGTTGAAGTTGATCTATATATTATTTCAAGTATCTATAAACTAAAAATCAAATGTTTGAATACTTTTATATATATATATAGACTTGTGTCCTTCCAAAAGAATTTGAGCCTGAATCCTTTCAACTCAAATACAACCCTCCGACATTCGAATACAAGATCCATCCACTGAAATTGATGTATATTATTTCAAGTATTATAAACCAAAAATCAAGTATTTTGAATACTTTTTACCCATTCATCAAGCGGCGAAAAATAGACGGCCGAAAGTAGTGAGTTGGTTAGATATATGTTTTTAGACATACAAATTCTCGATTCGGTCATTTGATTATGATCTAAACATTTAAAAACCTCTACAAATCAATTTTTGTTAGTTTTTAAATGTTTTACACTGTTAAACTAACCAACTCACTATGTAGGCTGTACATTTTTCCTCTACTTGATGTATGGGAAAAAATATTCAAAAAACTTGATTTTTGGTTTATAAATACTTGAAATAATATAGATAAACTACAACGGTGTGGATCTTGTATTCGAATGTCAGATGTTGGTATTTGAGTGTGAAGGATTCGACCTCAAATCCTTTTAGAAAGACACAAGTCTATATCTCTCTATAAATACACACACACACATATATATATGACCTCTGAAATTGAGTAACTGTCACCAAAATTTCTCCGATATCCACATTCCGACTTTACTTTTTGTCTTCCGAAATTAGGCCGACATTTGACATTTAGAACATTGTTTACAATGTTGGGTTACAACTTTTATTTATAGGATTTTACAATACAACTCTTATTTGAACTATGAGATGATCTTGACCATTGGATATTTGAAGAATCTTGATCAATCCTATTAAAAGTTGATCTCCTTGATCTAGAAGAATTCTAAACTCTTTAATCTTTAGAAATAAACTTTTGTTGAATAGAACTGAATCCTATTCGCACTCCATTAGGAAAAAAACTAGAGCCTAAAAAGGAAACTGATTCTGCTTCAGAAACGCCTCGAGTAGTCAACTTATCCTGATGAGTAGTCGACTAATCCTTGCCATTAGTCGACTTATAAACTATATAGTCGACTACTGTATAATGCTTTCTCTCTATTTCTGCTTATGTTACCCTAGTCGACTACTAGTCGACTGGTCTTATGCGTTAGTGAACTTATAAACTTTATAAGTCGACTATTCCACACCTGCTTGGTTTGCTTCTTCTGCTTCAAGCCATCATCTTCTCCAACTCAATTGTATCTTCTTGGACCATCATCTCCTCTTGAAAATAAAGCAAAATCCTAATAATTTTCACTTTGACTTGCTTTTCAAGCCTTTAGTAAAATACCTTGAGATTTTAGATTATTACCTTGATTCTTTCGTTGATTGTAGCCATACCGTGAAGTCTTTAACTCTTGCCCCTTCTCTCGGGGCCTTTGGCTGATTTATCACCATGTCTTGGGTCATCTCGGATCTTTCCTGAATGCAACCTTTCTCCTTGCTGCTACAATTTGACCTGGTTCACGTCCCGTAGGAATCTTCCTTGAACCTCCATCTCGCAGAGCTCCTTTCTAAGCTTATCTCTGAAACTCCACCTCGAATTGAGCTTTCTTCCTTCATCTTATATAACCCTCCACACTTCTCTCCTTTCAGGATTACCCCGTCTCTTTGGCTAACTGTGAAGATACCTTATTGCACTTGGATCCGGCATCTTCTTCATCAAGTACCCCTATGGATATTAGATTGTACCGTATCTCCAGGACATATCAGACCGCCTCCAGAGCACGTATCGTGCCGCATCTTTCTGTAACCTTGACTGTCTCAATGCCGATGACCTCGCAAGCTGAGCCATTCACCATCTTGACAGTCTCTTCCTCGTTTGCAATCAAGGAGTTGAATAGCTCTTTTTGAGAACATACATGAACCGTACTATCGGCATCAAATATCCAGCTTTTACCTTGAGAACTGTTGTCTTCAACATAAGAAGACATTAATACTTTGATGTCCTCTACACCGCTTGTTACGTATGCCTTCACAGCTTGCCCCTTCTTCTTCAACCAGTTGCCAAATCTTGCAGTCATTCTTTCAATGACCTTTCTTATGACAAAAGTGACGCGCCTTTGATGAGCCCGGACTTTTCTTTCCTTCTCTTCTTTTCCTTCCCGTGACCACCAAACTCGATCTTGTCGCTCCTCTTGATTTGACTTTTTCCTAATCTATTAGATAAAAGAGTTGATGTGACCTCCTCCGAGATGAGAGTTTCCTTACCGTAAAGCATGGTGGTGACGATGTGATCATATGACTGTGGAACCGAATTGAGAAGTATCAATGTCTTGTCCTCCTTGTCGATCTTGACATCAACAGCTAGAAGCTCGTTGATGACTTGTTGAAGAAGCTTAAATACTCCAACACCGTTGTCCCTTCGTTCATGCGTAGTCCATATAGTTATTTTCCTGAGATACAGCTTGTTGGAGATATTTTTCGTCATATACAATATTACTAACCTTGATCGCAATCCTGTAGCCTTTTTTTCATCCATAATGTTGTACATCACCTCGTCTGCGAGACATAGTTAGATCGTGCTTGCCGCTTTTAGATCCATCTCTTCCCAATCCTCATCTGACATATCTGCAGGTTTTGATGACTTATCCTGCAAGATGTTATGAAGACCTTATTGTACCAGCAACGCCTTCACCCTCTTTTATCATAAGCTGAAGTTTTCTTTGCCATTAAACTTTTCGACCTCAAACTTTGTCGTAGAACTTCCTATCTTTGACATATCGTCCTTCGTCAACCTTTAGCTCTGATACCAATTGTTGTAACAAATCGGTGCTCTAATACCAATTGTTACTTCCGAGATCGATGTTTGTAAAACTCGGCAATATGATCAGTACTTATAAAGAAAAAGTATTGTAAAGCAAACTAGCAATACCTAGACAAAAGAGCAATAAGAAATAACACAAGAATTTAACATGGTTCAGCCCAAATTTGGCATATATCCACCGGGAGAGAACTTGAAAGAGCTTTATTAATAAACTTGATACAAAAAGATATAACCTTCCTCTTGATACAATAAAAGTATTCACCTTTCTCCTTAATTTAGACCTAAATTACAAGAGTATTAACTTATCTCTATGCACCTTCACCTTGCTCCTATCTTTCTTGACTTCCTTGGTGTTCTCCACCTTTTTCTGTGTCTTCTCTATTCTTTACAATGCTGAGTTATAACCTTTATTTATAGGATTTTACAATACAACTCCCACTTGGACTATGAGATGATCTTGGCTATTGGATACTTGAAGAATCTTGATCAATACTATTAGAATTGATCTCCTTGATCTAGAAGAATTCTAAACCCTTTAATCTTTAGAAACAAACCTTCATCAAAATAGAAACTGAATCTTATTCGTACTCTATCAGAAAAGAAAACCAGAGCCTGAAAAAGAAACTGATTGTGCTTCAGGAAACACCTAGATTAGTCGACTTATCCTGATGATTAGTTGACTAATCTCCGCCATTAGTCGACTTATAAACTATATAGTCGACTACTGTGTAATGCTTTCTCTTTGTTTCTGCTTATGTATCTACCCTAGTCAACTACTAGTCGACTGGTCTTGAGCGTTTGCTTGGTTTGCTTCTTCTGCTTCAAGTCATCAACTTCTCCAACTCGATTGGATCTTTTTGGACTATCTCCTCCTCTTGAAAATAAGGCAAAATCCTAACAGGATGAGCATACTTTGAATAGTTCAACTCTGTAATAGAAATTACAAATCTAGAGTAGACAATAAAGAATCTGATGCATTAAGCTGAAAAGCATCGTTGTTGGTCACTTTACAAAGTGAGATTATTGGCTTTGATTTCTTGAAAACTATATAAAAAGGATGAAGACTTCGTTGAGATTTGAGTGAAGTGTTCGACGAAGCAACCCGCACAAGACTATCATATTATGGAGGTTTTTTTTAAAAAGGAAATCAGCTTTGTGTACCAAGGACTTCTTTGAGGTAGAAGGTCATTCGAGATTTGCATGGAGGCGGGCTTAGAGGACACTTTGGAAGAGATAAAACTATTGTTAGCATCGAGGAGATATACTATTGGTGCAATTGGGGGAGGACGTGGCTAACAATCGAGGAGAGATACTATTGGCGCAATTTAAATTTCTATGTAGTGTGTCAATTATCATTCTTTATCATTCAGCAGAGAAAGTCCCAATGTTTAGGCCATAGAAGTGGCGCTGAATCTGAAAATATGCTTCAACAATTAAAATTATAATATATATATGATGGCATAAGAGCAAGCTATGATTCCCCATTAAACAGTGGTTTGATGGATCAACAAAGCATGGAACCCACTTTTTGGGTTTTGCACAAAAATTTCAACAGTTAACTCCAGAAATATTGGTAGAAATAATCGTATAGATATTCCTCATCAACCCAATCAACAAAGTTCTAGTCACCTAATTCTTTTCGCCAATGCCCCAAATTAGGAGAAAAACATAAACTACTAATGACAGTTAGCAAATATTAGGGTACATTGAAATCAGAAGAGAAGATATTATGATGAAAGCAAAAGCAAAAAAACAAAGAGAAGAGTAATAGGAGAAGAGAAAGAATGGACCTGTGCAGGGCTTAGGGGCGTGCATGGAGGCAGCAGCAGCAGAGGAGGAGGAAGAAGGTGTTGACAAAGAAGTTAGTCGCATAGCTGAGTGGACCCTGCAACTCCCCAACTCCATCGATCGCGTCTTTATCACAGCGCTAACACTCTCTCTTCGCACAAAAGAGGTGGCATTTTGGTGCTCAACTGATGACAGGGGGACAATTGGGGGAGCTGAGCAAGCACTTTTCTTTTGTTGCTACTTTTATCAAGGGGAGTGGGATTTACGGTGTTCTCCACTGCTCTTCCCCGCTTTTTCTTAATGCCTGGTACGAAGCCGGAAAGGTCAGTTTAGTGGTTTTCCAACGCACGGTGACTCGAAAAGCAATGGATTTTATTTTTCTTCTCTATTTCCCCTCCCTCCCTTGGTTTTTCTTTTTTCTTTTTTTTTTTTGTTTTTTTCCTCTTTTAATCTGTGATTAGTTGATTTATAATTAATGTTTCCTCTTCTTTTGTGTTTTGTTTGTTTCAAAAAGTCAAGCCTAGTTAGCTCATGCATCATGAAAGCAGAAAGCCAAAAATATTGCGTGACAGTTAGACATTGTGAAGTCAAATTATCACGTGACATGTCTCATAGTATACCCTACAAATTTAGATCGAAAAATCTCTTCTGCAGTTGCGAATGAGAATATCCAATCTCAGAACCTTCCACGAAGAAAAAATTTATCTTTGCCGCCTAAGTTATGCTGAGTTCATCTTATGTCATTTTATGAGTCTCTTTCTTATTTGGGGGTGGGAAATCTGAAAGAACCCAACTAGCAAAAGCGTAAATGAGATTGGTTTTTTTGCCTGGGAATGGTTGTCCAGAGTAAAATAACTATCTTAATAGTATAATTAGATAATTGATTATTAGTAGTTATCTAATAAGCTATCTCAAGACTCTTAAGTAGTTATTGGCTCAGATATAGTGCTCTAAGTCAAATAACTTAAGTTAGAACAATAAAATCTAAAGACTCAAGTTAACATAGGTATTGTATGTCTAGAACCTATGGGCTCTCCCTAACCCACTTTTTACCAGTGAGTCAGATCTGTTGACCCAAAGGCCAATCACTCTAGTTTTGATGATGATTATCTCATGTAGTTATTATATTAATGATCTTATGATTATTTAAGTTATAGGTTTAACAAGTTCATAGTTTGTTTGTATAGCTTCAACAAAAAATTTATAGTCAAGTAAGAAGCTAATACATGTTGATTCAAGAGCTCAAGGAAGAACAGACCATATGTGTAAATCACCTAGAAGGAGGGGGGTGAATAGGTGATGGCTATACTAAATAGCAGGTAATGCGGAATTAAAAATTACTTGCCAGAAACCTAGCAAATATCAATCACAACTTAAGAAATACTTGAAAATAAGTGAACAATATAAGAGTGCAAGCAATTAAAGAGAGAGAGAGAGAGAGTAGAGTGAAGAGAGAAAGAGTAAGCAATCGCAATCACAATGATCTGTTTTGAGGCTCGAGCTACTGCTCTGCGTCCCCGCCTTTAACACTATGAAGAATTTCCACTATGACCGATCTCACTAGATCGTCAACCGCTACAAGTTCTCACTAGAACTCATAGACTCACAAGTCCTCTCTCGCAGTGCCGCAAAGCCTACACGGAGCTTACTTGAGGTCGCAACCTCTACAACTTCCCAATAGAAGAAAATTGGTGATCTACACTTGATCACAAATGGCTCACAAGCACAATCTTATAACTAAGATAAGGAAGTGAAACTCTTTGGGATTGTATAGTGAAAATAGCTTGTACAGTGTAGAGGGAAGGCTCAAGCTAAAAACAAGAGTTTGAAAATTTGGCTCAAAAAGAAATGTTGTATGAAAAAGCTAAAACTTGTAAAAACTTGATCTAAGTTTTAGAAATCTTGTTGTTGAGTTTTCCTACAGTCCCACTACTTATAGGGGATGAAAATATGAGTAGAAAACCTAAAAGAGCCATTGGAAAAAGACCCAGATAAAGACAAAACAGAATAGAGTCGTTGGAAAAAATACAAAAGAAAAGTCTTCTGTCGGTCGACCGGCTGATCGACCGCAAACGGTCAGATTTTCGACTGTTGGGGATAGCGGTTCCATTGTTCCTAACCAGAGAACTAAACTCTTTGTCGGTGGACCAAGGCAGTCGATCGGACCCAACCGAGAGTAAGGCTCTTACAGTCGGTTAACTGCCCGGTCGACCGAAGTGCACAAATGCACTTTGGTGCATGTCGATCGACCACTCGGTCGACCAACAGAGCAATTTTGCTCTGCCTACGGTCGATCGGTCAGTCGACCGATAATGGGCCAAAGGCAAGTTATGAAAATCTTTTTGAAACCATTCTTTTCTGACAAAATAACTTTTGATGTTTAAACATAAGATAGAGTTCTAGAGACTTGAAGAACCAGTGTATGATTATGGATCAATACAAAATAAAATTAGAACCATAGTTTGTAAAAACTCTTTTCTAAATCAAAAACCCAGTTTTTCCGAAACTTATTTTTCCGAAACTCGATTTTGAAAACGATAAAGAGTATAGTTATGAACTCTTATTAAAAACACATAGGAGTATGAAATGTGTGTGTGTGTGTCAATCCCAAAAGCTATCAACCTATATCATCTTGATTTTAATAAACGACTATAAATTCTATCTAAAATATAAAAAGTAAAAATACAAATCTTGGTATAGTCTCCTCTAAGTATACTTGATCCTTGAGCTCTTCTATATGCTTAGATTCTGGGATCTACATCTTTTTGGCTTCCAAACGTGTGAGTCTTGTGATGGAGCCAAAATGTAACAAATAGTTAACCTGAAATTTTGTTAAACAAAATTGTTAAAAACATAACTATATATGTTTTGTTATCATCAAAACTAGTGCTAATGGCCTTTGGGCCAACAATCTCCCCCCTTTTGATGATGACAAAACACATGGAGTTATAACAAATAATTTGGAAAAAGATTTCAAGTTAAGCTCCCCTAAACACATGCATATATCAAAATGTGACGTATAAGGTAGATGCACCAATAAAAGCATATGAACACGATATGTCAATCAAGCTTTATGCAACCTATCTCTGCATACCAGGAATACAGAATTACAACGGTGTATGCACAAACGGTTTCCTCCAACTAGCCAGTAACCTCTAACCTCCAAACAAGTGGTAAATGGTTGGTTTACAAAAGAAACACTAAAAATACAAATATACCACATACCACACACAGAGAGGATATGTATCAAATATATCAACAGGAATAAAAAAATACATAACTTCCTAAAGACAATAGAGATATCATAAAATAAATTTGTCCATATAGAAGTTCATGCCAACCTCAAAACAAGTTACATATCACAAAATAAGTGCTTCAATGTAAAAATACATGTGCACCAAATACTACATGTCTACAAATAAAAAGTACATAAATAAAAACTCAAATAAAAAACAAAACACCCTAGATAACTCCTAAGATAACTCCATAGAATCTCTTTCCCCCTTTTTGTCATCAACAAAAGGGATCATCCTCCTGAAAGTCGAGATCTTCTAGAGAAGTAGGTGCCTCGGAAGGAGCTGGAGGAGATACCCATGTATCAAACGGAGGACCTGATGTAGGAAGGGTCTGCGAGTGGCCTCTCGAAAGTAGAACAGGCCAAGCGTTCCTACTGTAGGTCTCGTCGACACAGGTCTGGAGAATAGAGACGAAGATATACTACAGGTCATTGTCAACTCTTTACTCCATCCTCTGAAAATTTGCAGACATCTTCAGTTCATGCTCTTGAAGTTGAGCAGAGAGGGCTGAGTATGGATCAAAAGATGCAGAAGAGGCTGAAGAGGATCCAGGGACAACAACATAAATGATAGGAGGGGGCTGAGGAGCAGGAACACGCTCCCTAGCACACATCCTCTTTAGAAGAGTGATGTTTATATCAACTGACGGTTCGATAGACTGTTTAGTGGAGAGATCAAATTTTAGTTGCTTTAGGAGGCGGGTGATGAGCATCCCAAATGGCAAGTACCGGTTTGGGATCAGGAGATGCTCGGAAGCCATGTAATCGAAGATGAGTTTTGAAATATTAAGTCTAATGCTTTTCAGAAGGCAATAGATTAAGAGGGAAGCATAACCCCGTGCATAACTGTATTCTCCTGATTTTAGCAGGAGATTACAGAACACGATTTTGGTTAGGACTTGAGCGGTGAGAGTATAATACTTTACCTCCTCATTCCTAACTAAAGCGAGGTTTTCATCATCATGAAGCAAAAGAGATGCGGTGAGGGCAGATTTACCATCAGAATAATCAAACTCATTGATCAGTCACATATATTAAATATACATTGTCACATTACCATACTTTTTATCTAATAAATCCTATTAATAAGTCTTATTCTTCTTTGTTAAATATAGGCCCATTGCTAAAAGAAAAAAAAGTGAAACAAGCCCAAAAGCCCATCAAATTCTGATTTAATTCAGAATAAATTCGAAATCAGGGAATCAGGGCAGATCTTGGCAAATCAGAGAGGTTGAAAACAAGTTAAAATGAATCTTCCAAATTAAGTAGTTGAAGCCAACAATCAAAGGCTGTTTCGTCAAATCCTGAAGCTGAAACGAGAAAACCAGTAGAAGATATGGGAGAATCACCAAACTAGGGAGTTCCACCATTTGGGTGTGGCCACGTGGCCACACTAGGGCCGCGGAAACACGGCCCTAGCCGCGTTTTTGCGGCTTTGTTAATTCTGTTGGGGGAGCGTTTGCTCCCCAATCTTGCCACGACCTCTCCCCTCTGATTTTTCCCTATAAATACCATTTTCAACAGAGAAGAAAGGGGCGAAGACTAGGATTAGAATTTATGTTTACTCTTTAAGGTTTTTGGCTCTTTGTTAGATAGTATAAAAGTTGTAACTTTGTATTGTAATTTGTAGTTCAGATCAAATACCAGTGAGAGAGAGGAATTGAGCGATTGTAATCCGAAAATTGAAGTGACATCAATAAAAGGATCAAGCTTTCTCTTCTACCACTCTAATTCACGGTATGTCTTGCTTTACTTACCAGTATTGTTTTTCATCTTCCATGAGTAGCAATTTCATTCTCTGGGCTCACTAATTACTCTCTTCTATCGCCTCTCTCTTGATTGTTTTTCATGAAAGCAACACTTTTCGAATCAGAAAAATATCTTAGTTAAACTTTGTTCTTGAAAGCACATGAGGATGTCTTTACTTTAAACTTGGACTTTCAATGCACAAATCGTTTTAAGCTGTTTTTATTTCATACTTACTTCTTCACGCTTGATGGTTTAACATTCTCTTTTTAATGATTTGTAAAGAAAGGGCTTAAGATTTAAACGAAACCATCTTATTTGTTTTACTTGGGCATTAAAAGAAACTAAAGGTTTTTTGCTTATGATAAAAATGGTGCACCCAAATGTTCTTGAGATAAGTACATAGTTGAGTAGAAAATTAGTGAGCCCATATCTTCTTCTTATATTAAAAAAAAAAACAAATCACTTTTCAAAGCTTTTTAAATCACCTTTTTCCAAAGCCTTCTCCAAATTTGCAATTTTTCTTTTAATCATTTCCCTTCTCTCCATTCTCTTTTCAACTAAAAAAACTAGCACCATCTTTAGCTTTCTAAACAAAACACCGAAAAGCTTTCATCGCATTCCTCCTCGTGAACACGACCCGTTAGCCCAAAGCTACACGGTAAATCCTTACTCTTTCATTTTTCAATCAAATTTTGGCTCCGTTATCGGGGAGGGAACGGTGTATTTATTTTTTAACAAGTTTGGTGTATTGTTTCAGGGATGTCAAGATTCAGATTTAACATTCAAGCTTTGCAGGAGAAGACTTGGTATTCTGTGCCCCTACTCTTGAAAGTAGGAAACGGAATTTCAAGAAATTACAAGTGCAAAAGTTGAATTTTTTGTTGGACTACTAAAACTCTTTTTTGCAGGACATATTGCTTGCAAAAATAAATTTTTTGTGTGTTATTATTCTTACTATATTTGCTATTCACAATCTCTATTTTAATCCAACAGTAATCTTAGTGATTGTTAATTGCTTTAAAAAAAACCGTTTAGACTTGCATTCTAAGCATTTGTCTAATTACGTTTATTTTACAATTACTATTGAAGATAGCTGGAGACAAGGTACGTATGCATAGAATCTAGTTTAGGAAACCTTCTTTGGTGATATTTGCTTTTGAATGTTACTTTTCTATATCTTGCACACTTTGCACAATCAATTCTAAGGGCAAAACCCAAATCAAGATAAGGTGGGAAAGTCATTACCCTTCCTTAGATCACAAACCATCTCTAAGTACGCACAACCTAAGCCTAAGTAAAATCTGATAGACGTTGGCCTTAGGGACATCTCGAACTCACTAGGAGATTATCCTAAGGGGGAAGGTGTTGGAATTTGACTCCTGCCAAATCAGTGTTTAGGAAAGGGATTGAGGGGCGAAACCCCGAAGGCTGGTGATTTGGCTTAATTAGGCTCGTCGCTTTGCGAGGATACCTCCCACCAATCTTGCCCTGACCTGGCTGATTAGCTTGTGGTCAAAGTCTATATTATACCTCCTGTGGACAATCAACCAGTTAGGAGTTGTCTAGGTCAAGGTTACCTTAGACTAGACTTGGTTGATTACTCTTGTTGACTATTAGTAAACTTGTTTGTGATTGTGATTGTGTTTGTGTATGCAAGTGTGGTCAAGAGACCCTAATTCATCTAGGTTGACTAGAAACACATCACCACCCAACTTTGAACCAAGATCAGATCCGGTTATGACTCAACCAACATCATTGCAGGATAGGTTCTATCCCATTAGAACCTCACTTCCATCTTGCATCCAACTTCCATCGGTTGGTGAATACAATTTTGAGCTCAAATATCAATTCATCAACACACTCCCTAAGTTTCATGGCTTAGAGTCCAAAGATGCCTATTTCTTCATAAGAGAATTTGAGGAAGTATGCCTAATGATGAAAATCTCACACCTAGTAGATGATGCTATTAGGTTGAGTATTTGTCCCTTTCGCTCTTAAGGACATAGCCAAGAAATGGCTTTGCAGCTTAACGGCTGGCTCTATCACATCTTGGGATAGTTTCATCAAGGTCTTCTTGAAGAAATTCTATCCAATTCATAAGACCGCTCTCACTAGGAAGAACATCATGTAATTCAAGTAAGAACCTAGTAAACCGTTTTGGAGGTACTTTGAACGTTTTAAAGACCTCCTTGTCCAATGTCCTCATCATGGAATAGAGAAATGGCGACAATGCCAAATTCTTTATGACGGTTTAGACTATTCTACAAAAACCTCTTAGAAAGTATGTGCCAAGGGGGATTCTTGCAGAAGGATGAAAATGAAGGATGGGATTTATATGAAAACCTAGCTGAAAAGACCATCCAATGGGAACCTACTAGTGAAACCTCTAGGAATCCAAACTCCATCTCTTCAAAAGGAGGTCTCCGTTCTATTGAATCATCCATAACTAATGAGGCTAAGTTAACTAACCTAGCAAGAAGACTGAAAGCTTTAGAAACTAAGGAACCAAGTCCAGTCAATCAAGTCAGCCCAGACCAATTTCCAACTCCGGGCTGTACTCACTGTCAAACCATGAATCATGTGTTTGAGGAGTGCCCTGTGTTTCAGACTCAGCAACAATACTCTGAACGATGAATGCGGCCTTTTCAAGGCCGAACAATAAACCTTACGCACCAACGTACAATCTTGGCTGGAGAAATCACCCGAATTTCTCACTCACGGTCAAATCATGCAAGCCACTTCCATCATGCTAATAACTCTTCAAATCATCAACCCAACTTTTCAATTTTCACAATAATTCTCCCAACCATCCACCTAACTTTTCAAACTATCAACAAAACTTTCCCAACCAAGCTTCACAATCTTCCTTTCAGAATCTTCAGCTAGAAAGGAGAATGACTGACTTTGAGAGAAACATGGAAAGATACATAAAGAACCAAGATTCTCTCATGCAAACTATACAGAGGCTAGAAGTTCAAATGAGCCAATTAGACACTCCACAGAATGAGAGATAAAAGGGTACCTTACCTAGTCATCCAATAACGAATCCTAAGAATTCTCAATAAGCTCATTTGGTTGAGGATCAATTAATGAATCAATGTAATGCTGTTCATATATTGAAGTCAGGAAAGAAAATTGATAATCAAGTGTCAACACCAACTAATCCCATTCAGCACAACCAAAATCAAGCATCCACCTCATCTAATTCCACTCCTCCTAAATCTGACGAATCTGAAAAAGATAAGTCAACCAGTCAGGTGCACCAGCCTATAGTACCATTTCCTAATAGGCTGAAAAACAACAAGCAAAATCCACACATGGACAAGATAATTGAGATATTTAATCAAGTGAAGATAAATGTGCCACTTTTTGATGCCATCCAATAAGTCCCATCCTATGCTAAGTTTCTTAAGGACATGTGCACCAAGAAGAGAAAGACTAATGTACCTAAAAAGGTCTTCTTAGCCACTGACATTAGTGAGCTACTATCGGGTCTGATCCCTGTTAAGTACAAGGATCCAAGTAGTCCCACCATTGCCTGTACAATAGGACAAGCCGAGATTAGCCGTTCACTTCTTGAAAGTATCAACTTGCTTCCATTCTCAGTTTATCAACAACTCGGGTTGGGCGATCTTAGTCCAACTCGAGTCACTATCCAACTAGCTGACCATTCAGTGAAAGTTCTAAAAGGGGAGATTAATGATGTCCTTATCCTGATCGGGGAGTTTATTTACCCTGTTGATTTCATAGTTCTAGAGACACAACCTGTGTCCAATCATAGGGCTCAAACTCCTGTTATCCTAGGGCGACCATTCCTTACTACTGCCAATGCCATCATCAATTGTAGGAATGGGTCCATGAGGTTAACCTTTGGGGACATAACTAGAGAAGTAAATGTCTTCAACCTAGGAAAACAACCCCGTGATGTTGAGGACCAAACATTTGAAGTCAACCTCATTGAGAACTTAAAAAGTGAACATAGGAAAGAATTGGAACTAGAAACTGAGTGTGACTTCGGGTTAGAGTCTGATGACTTTAATCTTGATCAGGTTGTTGAGTCTGATGTGAATTGGCCTCGAACCCTATTTCACCAAATATGGAGCTAACAAATTTGACTAATCCTTCCAGTGAGTCTTCCTCTTCCTTAGAATTAAAACCTTTACCTGCGCATCTCAAGTACGTCTATCTAGGCGAACAAGAGAGCTTTCCTGTCATTATTGCCTCCCATTTAAATGACAGGGAAGAAGAAGATCTTAAAGCAATTCTAAGAAAATATAGGGAAGCCATTGGTTGGACTATGACTGATATTAAGGGATTAAGTCCAACCATAGTTCAACATCGCATTCATCTCAATGAAGATGCAACACCTAAAAGAGACCCGCAGCGTAGGTTAAACCCTATAATGCAAGAGGCTGTTCATGCTGAAATTGTGAAACTCTTAGACAATGGGATAATCTATCGCATTTCTGATAGCCAATGAGTCAGTCCTATCCACGCGGTTCCAAAGAAATCCGATTTCACCGTAGTGGAAAACGAGAACAAAGAGTTGGTCCAAACTCGACTTCCCACAAAGATCCGAGTTTACATTGACTATAGGAAGCTTAATGCTGCAACTCGTAAAGACCATTTTCCACTTCCCTTCATTGATCAAATGCTTGAACGATTGGCGGGCCACGAGTATTACTGTTTCTTAGACAGTTACTCGGGGTATAATCAGATTCCTATTGCTCCTGAGGACCAAGAAAAGACTACGTTCACATGTCCATTCGGGACATTTGCTTATAGTCGAATGCCTTTCGGCTTGTGCAATGCCCCTGCAACATTTCAACGTTGCATGTTGAGTCTTTTCTCTAATATGGTAGAACGATTCTTAGAGATCTTCATGGATGATTTCTTCATCTACGGAGACTTATTCACTCAATGTCTCCACCATTTAGAACTTGTCCTCTAACGTTATGCTGAGAAAAATCTGACACTGAAC
The DNA here is from genome assembly GCA_038442645.1 of Agave tequilana. Taxonomy (NCBI): domain Eukaryota; kingdom Viridiplantae; phylum Streptophyta; class Magnoliopsida; order Asparagales; family Asparagaceae; genus Agave; species Agave tequilana. Next base: position 24,048 of record JAVJIF010022518.1, read on the forward strand.
TGGGAGAAATGCCACTTCATGATAAAACATGGAATTATTTTGGGTCATGAAATTTTCAAGAAAGGAATTGAAGTGGATAAAGCCAAAATAAGGTTATCAAAGCTTCCCATGCCCAAATGCGTGAAGGATATTAGATCCTTCTTAGGACACGCTAGTTTTTACCGAAGATTTATCAAGGATTTTAGCAAGATTGCTAGGCCCTTGACTAATCTGTTAGCTAAGGGCGTGTCCTTCACTTTCGATGCTGAATGTATGAATTCTTGGGAGAAGGTTAAGAGAGAGCTTATTTCTGCACCAATCATATCTGCACCGGATTGGTCTAAGCCGTTCGAAATCATGTGCGATACTTTTGATTTTGCCATAGGCACTGTCCTAGGACAACGCATTGTTAACAAGCAGCACGTGATTTAATACTCTAGTAGGACTCTCAACGATGCTCAATTGAATTACACTACTACTGAAAAAGAATTCTTGGCAGTAGTGTTTGCCTTAGAGAAATTTTATCTCTACCTACTAGGGTCCAAAACCACCATTTTCACTGATTATTCTGCGCTTAGGTACCTCAATATGAAGAAGGATGCCAAGGCCCAACTCATTCGTTGGATCCTCCTTCTTCAAGAATTCAATTTCGAGATTCGATACAAGAAAGGCGTAGAAAATATCGTTACTGATCATCTCTCACGAATCCCTAATTCTCCATGCAACGAATACCCATAAATGAGGATTTTCCTGATAAAAATCTCTTAGCTATCCTTAGGGAACCTTGGTATGCTGATATAATGAATTACTTAGTCACAAACCAAACTCCATCTCATTGGTCCAAAAACGATATATATCGGTTCTTATCCCAAGTCCGGTATTTCTTTGGGAGGAACCATATCTTTTTAAGTACTGTTCTAACCAAATTATTAGAAGATGCATTCCCGATAAGGAGGTTAAGAGTGTTCTATTCTTTTATCACGAACTTGCATGCGGTGGACACTTTGATCCCCACAAGACTGCTGAAAAAGTGCTACAAAGTGGGTTCTATTGGCCCACTTTGTTTACCAGATGGTAGGAAGGATCTCAAAACGAGATATGATGCCCCTCAACCCAATTCTAGAAATAGAACTCTTTGATGTTTGGGGCATCGACTTTATGGGTCCATTTCCTAATTCATTTAGAAACCAATACATATTGGTTGCTGTGGACTATATGTCCAAGTGGGTGGATGCTATTCCTAGTAGAACTAATGATAACAAAGTTGTCATAAAGTTTTTGAAAGAGTACATTTTCTCACGCTTTGGAACCCCTCGTGCTATCATCAGTGCTAATGGCACTCACTTTTGTAATAGATCCTTTGAAGCTCTTATGCGAAAGTATGCCATAACTCACAAGTTGCCCACACCTTATCATCCTCAAACCAGTGGGCAGGTTGAGGTTTCCAATAGACAAGTCAAACTTATCTTGGAGAAGACAGTGAACCAAAACCAGAAAGATTGGTCTACCAAACTTGCCTATGGGCCTACAGGACCGCTTTCAAGACGATTCTAGGGATGTCTCCTTATAAGTTAGTCTATGGTAAAGCTTGTCACCTACCCGTTGAGTTAGAGCACCGGGCCTTATGGGCAATCAAGCAGTTGAATTTCGACTTGACTAAGACCGGTGACCTTCAGAAATTACAAATTTTCGAATTAGAAGAGTTAAGAAATTAGGCCTATGAAAATGCTAAGATCACTAAAAATAAAGTTAAGATTTTTCATGATAAACACATCATAAGAAAAACCTTTGTCCCTGGATGAAAAGTCTTACTCTATAATTCTAGGCTTCATCTTTTTCTAGGAAAATTAAAATCAAGATGGACTGGGCCATTTGTTGCAAAAACTGTGTTTTCACATGGTGCAGTAGAGATCAGTGACACCAAGAATGAAAATGACTGTAAGGTAAATGGTCAACGCCTTAAACCCTTCTTAAAATCGGTGCCGGTAAATCAAACGGTTATGGGTCTTTTTGACCCAGTCTATCGGTAACTTTCCTCTTTTCCATTTTATTTCATGCATTTTTACATTTCTTTCAAACATTAGGGACAATGCATGAGATAAGTGTGGGGGAGAGTCGAATATAAAACTGAAAAAAAAAAAGAAGAAAACAAAGAAATATATATATATATATATATATATATATATATATATATATATATATAGATATATATATATATAAAATCTTTTTGAAAGGTAGGAACAATATTTTGATATATTTTTTGTAAGAAATTAAGTCAATTTTAAGGAATAAGAAAATCATAATTAGGATTTCTTACACTTGGTCAAAATAAGAAGACTTGTTTGATTTTTAGGGTTAGGAAGAAAATTTGTAAAAGTAATTTAGTCTTGATCTTTACCTTGATGAAATATGCACACTTTATACACTTACACACTTAGGGTTCAAAAACAAAGACTCTTATGCCTTATATAAAAAAAAGAAAAAAAACTATATATGTATAAAAAATAAACAAATCTAATTATTGATTAGCTAGGTGCTTTGGCCTAAGCAAGTCTTAGTATTTATGCAAAAGATAATTAGATAAGTTTGAGGAAAAAACTATATAAATCCTCTGATTAAGCTGGGTATTTGTGCCTCATGAAGCATAAGTATTCACGCCTAAAAGGGTTACATTTATAAATAAAAATCTTGGTTTCGTGGCCATGTCTGCTCGAGTGTTTAAGTCCTTAAGGGTGTTTTCTCACCTGGTGCCCTAAAACTGTCCAGTTTGGGTGTCACCGACTAAAGGCTCGTTACATGGGCAGATTAGAAAGCCTAATGGAATTTGATATATTTTTTGTAAGAAATTAAGTCAATTTTAAGGAATAGAAAAATCATAATTAGGATTTCTTACACTTGGTCAAAATAAGAAGACTTGTTTGATTTTTAGGGTTAGGAAGAAAATTTGTGAAAGTAATTTAGTCTTGATCTTTACCTTGATGAAATATGCACACTTTATACACTTACACACTTAGGGTTCAAAAACAAAGACTCTTATGCCTTATATAAAAAAAAGAAAAAAACTATATATGTATAAAAAAATAAACAAATCTAATTATTGATTAGTTAGGTGCTTTGGCCTAAGCAAGTCTTGGTATTTATGCAAAAGATAATTAGATAAGTTTGAGAAAAATATATATAAATCCTCTGATTAAGCTGGGTATTTGTGCCTCATGAAGCATAAGTATTCACGCCTAAAAGGGTTACATTTTATAAATAAAAATCTTGGTTTCGTGGTCAAGTCTACTCGAGTGTTTAAGTCCTTAATGGTGTTTTCTTACCTGGTGCCCTAAAACTGTCCAGTTTGGGTGTCACCGACTAAAGGCTCGTTACATGGGCAGATTAGAAAGCCTAATGGAATTGAGGAATAAATACCACCAAACATAAATATAAATAAGGCATAGGAGTTATGTTAAAGAACCCTTAAGTCAAACTTCACAGTCACGATGATGCATATACTCAGGATAAATAATAGATTAGATGAGAAATACAATTTGACTCCTTACTTTGATTGATGACATATTTTTGAATAGAGACTAAGTTTAGGAATGAAAAATTTGATATTCCTATAACTTATAGATTACTTAAACTCTCACAAATATACTTCAAATATTTTCTCCTTTCAAAATGCTTTTCGAAAATACTAACATTTTTGCTCTTTATTATGGATTTTGTGGGTGAAATCCACTGAAATCTCTCACGAGACAAAAACTCGTCCTCTAGGGGTAACCTAGAGGTTTAACGGCTTATTGCACATGCTCAGTGCAATCGAGTGACCTGCAAAAGTGATCTAATAATTGATTAGAATTAGTTTTGATGTTTTGCTCGAGGGCGAGCAAAAGATAAGTGTGGGGGTGTGATCAGTCACATATATTGCATATACATTGTCACATTACCATACTTTTTATCTAATAAATCCTATTAATAAGTCTTATTCTTCTTTGTTAAATATAGGCCCCTTGCTAAAAGAAAGAAAAGAGAATCAAGCCCAAAAGCCCACCAAATTCTGATTTAATTCAGAATATATTTGAAATCAGGGAATCAAGGCAGATCTTGGCAAATCAGAGAGGTTGAAAACTGGTTGAAATACCTTCCCAAATTAAGCGGTTAAAGCCAACAATCAAAAACTGTTTCGTCAAATCCTGGAGCTGAAACGAGAAAACCAGCAGAAGATATGGGAGAATCACCAAACCAGGGAGTTTCACTATTTGGGTGTGGCCACCTGGCCACATCAGGGCCTAGCCGCGTTTCCGCGGCCTTGTTAATTCTGTTGGGGGAGTATTTGCTCCCCCATCTTCTCACGATCTCTCCCCTCTGGTTTTTCCCTATAAATACCATTTTCAACAGAGAAGAAAGGGGCGAAGACTAGGATTAGAATTTTTGTTTACTCTTTAAGGTTTTAGACTCTTTGTTAGATAGTATAAAAGTTGTAACTTTGTATTGTAATTTATAGTTCAGATCAAATACCAGTAAGAGAGAGGAATTGAGCGATTTTAATCCGAAAATTGAAGCGACATCAATAAAAGGATCAAGCGTTCTCTTCTACCACTCCAATTCGCGATATGTCTTGCTTTACTTACAAGTATTATTTTTCATCTTCCATGAGTAGCTAATTTCATTCTCTGGGCTCACTAATTACTCTCTTCTATCACCTCTCTCTTGATTGTTTTTCATGAAAGCAACACTTTTTGAATCAGAAAAACATCTTAGTTAAACTTCGTTCTTGAAAGCACATGAAGATGTCTTTTTTTTAAACTTGGACTTACAATGCACAAATCATTTTAAACTATTTTTATTCCATACTTGCTTCTTCACGCTTGATAGTTTAACATTCTCTTTGTAATGATTTGTAATGAAAGGGCTTAAGATTTAAATGAAACCATCTTATTTGTTTTACTTGGGCATTAAAAGAAACTAAAAGTTTTTTGCTTATGATAAAAATGGTGCACCCAAATGTTCTTGAGATAAGTACATAGTTGAGTAGAAAATCAGTGAGCCCATATCTTCTTCTTATATTAAAAAAATAACAAATCACTTTTCAAAGCTTTTTAAATCACCTTTTCCAAAGCTTTTGCAAATTTGCAATTTTTATTTTAATCATTTCCCTTCTCTCCATTCTCTTTTTAACTAAAAAACTAGCACGATCCTTACAAAATACCAAAAAGCTTTCATCACATTCCTCCTCGTTGACACGACCCGTTAGCCTAACGCTACACGGTAAATCCTTGCTCTTTCATTTTTCAACAAGGGTTCTTACATGACTAATATAAAACTAAAAAAAAAAGAAGAAGAAAACAAATAAAAAATATATATATATATAAAAACTTTTTGAAAGGTAAGAACAATATTTTGATATATTTTTTGTAAGAAATTAAGTCAATTTTAAGGAATAGGAAAATCATAATTAGGATTTCTTACACTTGGTCAAAATAAGGTGACTTGTTTGATTTTTAGGGTTAGGAAGAAAATTTGTGAAAGCAATTTAGTCTTGATCTTTACCTTGATGAAATATGCACACTTTATATACTTACGCACTTAGGGTTTGAAAACAAAGACTCTTATGCCTTATATAAAAAAAAAGAAAAAATGTATAAAAAATAGAAAAATCTAATTATTGATTAGCTAGGTGCTTTGGCCTAAGCAAGCCTTGGTATTTATGCAAAAGATAATTAGATAAGTTTAAGAAAAAAATATATATAAATCCTCTGATTAAGCTGGGTATTTGTGCCTCATGAAGCATAAGTATTCACGCCTAAAAGGGGTACATTTTATAAATAAAAACCTTAGTTTCGTGGCCTTATCTGCTCGAATGTTTAAGTCCTTAGGGGTGTTTTCTCACCTGGTGCCCTAAAACTTTCTGGTTTGGGTGTCACCGACTAAAGGCTCGTTACATGGGAAGATTAGAAAGCCTAATGGAATTGAGGAATAAATACCACCAAAAATAAATATAAATAAGGCGTAGGAGTTAATGTTAGAGAACTCTTAGTCAAACCTCACAATCACGATGATGCATATGACTCAGGATAAAGTAATAGACTAAATGAGAAATACAATTTGACTCCTTACTTTGATTGATGACATGTTTTTGAATAGAGACTAAGTTTAGGAATGAAAAATTTAATATTCCTATAACTTATAAATTACTTAAACTCTCACAATATACTTCAAATATTTTCTCCTTTCAAATGCTTTTCGAAAATACTAACATTTTTGCTCTTTATTTATGGATTTTGTAATCCACTGAAAACTCTCACGAGACAAAACTCGTCCTCTAGGGGTAACCTAGAGGTTTAATGGCTTGTTGCACATGCTCAGTGCAATCGAGTGACCTGCGAAAGTGATCTAATAATTGAATAGAATTAATTTTGATATTTTGCTCTAGGGCGAGCAAAAGATAAGTGTGGGGGTGTGATCAGTTACATATATTGCATATACATTGTCACATTACCATACTTTTTATCTAATAAATCCTATTAATAAGTCTTATTCTTCTCTGTTAAATATAGGCCTATTGCTAAAAGAAAGAAAAGAGAAACAAGCCCAAAAGCCCATCAAATTCTGATTTAATTTAGAATAAATTCAAAATCAGGGAATCAGGGCAGATCTTGAAAAATTAGAGAGGTTGAAAACCGGTTGAAATGAATCTTCCCAAATCAAGCGGTTGAAGCCAACAATCAAAGGCTGTTTCGTTAAATCCTGGAGCTGAAACGAGAAAACCAGTAAAAGATATGGGAGAATCATCAAACCAGGGAGTTCCACCATTTGGGTGTGGCCACTTGGCCACACCAGGGCCGCGAAAACGCGGCCCTAGCCGCGTTTCTGTAGCCTTGTTAATTCTGTTGGGGGAGCGTTTGCTCCCCCAATCTTCCGACTACCTCTCCCCTCTGGTTTTTCCCTATAAATACCATTTTCAACAGAGAAGAAAGGGCGAAGACTAGGATTAGAATTTTTGTTTACTCTTTAAGGTTTTAGGCTCTTTGTTAGATAGTATAAAAGTTATAAATTTGTATTGTAATTTGTAGTTCAGATCAAATATCAGTGAGAGAGAGGAATTAAGCGATTGTAATGCGAAGATTGAAGTGACATCAATAAAAGGATCAAGGTTTCTCTTCTACCACTCCAATTCACGGTATGTCTTGCTTTACTTACAAGTATTGTTTTTCATCTTCCATGAGTAGCTAATTTCATTCTCTGGGCTCACTAATTACTCTCTTCTATCACCTCTCTCTTGATTGTTTTTCATGAAAGCAACACTTATTGAATCAGAAAAACATCTTAGTTAAACTTCGTTCTTGAAAGCACATGAGGACGTCTTTACTTTAAACTTTGACTTTCAATGCACAAATCGTTTTAAACTGTTTTTATTCCATACTTGCTTCTTCGCGCTTCATGGTTTAACATTCTCTTTTTAATGATTTGTAAAGAAAGGGCTTAAGATTTAAACGAAACCATCTTATTTGTTTTACTTGGGCATTAAAAGAAACTACAGGTTTTTTGCTTATGATAAAATTGCTGCGCCCAAATGTTCTTGAGATAAGTACATAGTTGTGTAAAAAATTAGTAAGCCCATATCTTCTTCTTATATTAAAAAAATAACAAATCACTTTTCAAAGCTTTTTAAATCACCTTTCCAAAGCCTTCTCCAAATTTGCAAATTTTCTTTTAATCATTTCCCTTCTCTCCATTCTCTTTTGAACTAAAAAACTAGCACCATCCTTAACTTTCTAAACAAAACACAAAAAAGTTTTCATCGCATTCCTCCTCGTGGACACGATCCGTTAGCCCAAAGCTACACGGTAAATCTTTGCTCTTTCATTTTTCAATCACTGATGAAGATTAACATTATAAATGTCTACACCCTCACAGGAGAGGTGTAGCAGATGGGCAAATCAATCTAGAGAAATATTTATGTCCTTACCCAGAGCCCTAAATCTAACGTGATTGTTTTGAAAAGTCAGATTAAAGTAAAAGTAGTACACAAGCTCAGGATAAATAGGTTCTTTAATAGTAATAAGATGTTCAAGAGAGCTTGTGTTCAAGATGGTAGCTAGATTCAGGTGCTCAAAATCAGCGAGCACAACAGTTCTATCAGAGATAACATGTTTATTATGAATTACAGTAAACCTGTGAGAGGAATTTTGAGAAATAAAAGGGTTGGAGGAGGATTCAGGTTGTTTACCTTTCTCAGATCTATCCCTTTTCGACATGGTGAGATGACAATCAAAGATTTGGTACGAAATATAGAAAGATTTACTAGAAAAATTATGAAATCCAGAAGATTTAAAGAGATGAGAAAGTATACCTTGAAAAACACAAAAAAAATCTCCTTGAAATCAACAGATCTGGGGTGCTGAAGAGAGATCCAACAAATTTTAGGGTGATTTTGGGATTAGAGGTGATTTTGGAGGATTAGAAAGGGAGTGAAGGAAAATAGGAAGGAGGAAGAGAGAGTAACGGTAAAGGAAGAAAGAATGAGAGAAATTTGGGAATTTAGGGTTTTTAAAACGAGTAAAGAACAGCTGGATTCGACTCACAGTCGATTTCCCAGTCGACCGGGGTCTAACCGAGAGCAACTCGGTTACCGTCGGTCGACCGACTTTAGGCCATTTTTTTTTTTTGTATACCAAGCCACTTCGGTCGACCGCCCAGTCAACGGACTTATGCCAGGTCAACTCGATCGATCAGTCGGTCGACCGAAACAACCCTCATAACAGTTTTTAAAAAATAGGATTATAGGACTTTAGAAAATTATTTTTACATGTATATTTTTACAGATAAAAAAGGAAAATAATACCAGAAATCTTATAGGCATGAAAAACACTTAAAAAAAATTTTCTTTTTATTTTATTATTGTCATATTAATAATATATTTTTCAATAATTAACTCATAAATTAAGCTATTAAAAATAAGATATTGAAGCTGAATACCCTTGACGGGTTCTGAACTTCTCCTCGTTATTTCTCTAAATAAGTGTTGAGGCGCGCAATTACTATCTTGATTTATTTCTTAAATATGATTTAAATACAATATCCAACCATAAGATAGATACATAGACAATACACACACACACACACACACACACACACACACACATCTAAAGATATCTATTAACTAACTGAGCATGGGAAAACACTTCTACACATGGGCGAGTAAAGAATAAAAGTAAAGTTAACAAACTAGCTCAAATATAGGCAAGCTATAAAAATAAGAGTAGGCATGTATACACAACTAAAACATATTACCACAAAAAGAAACTAGCTAATCCTATGCATGCATAGATCTAATTAGAAATGAAATTTTCAAGTGAAGAAGTTACCATACCATGGGCAATCTTCAAAATAGTTGCCTCGTGATAGCGATGCAATGTGACGGTTGATTCTTTGAGCTTCGATATATCCACCACCAAGGCACAATCTCCCCCTTTGTCTTGGAGGACGACGACACACCTGCATCAATCAAGTTTGGTGTGTTTTTTGGTACCCAAACCTTTTTGGGTCCTATAGGGCTAGTACTTTCTTGAATCCAAATAATTTTATTTAACATATTTAATTAGCATAACAAAATTTTGCTAAATGGCCTTTGCAGCCGCAATGTGCACACGTGTACATTTTGTCATACATGAAAGCATGCTTATGTTGATGTGTATGTACATGTGCATGTTTTTCATGGTGTGTGTTAGATGAATGAGATGTATGTTTCCTTTGAGTTTTTTCCTTTGGAAACATAGAAGCAAATTTGTTCATATCAAAAGCACACTTTTTCAAACTGGTATCCAAAACATCAATACCTTTTTGGATATCCACAAATTTGTTTTTGTTAAAAGTAATAATTGGGCTTTTACCCTTACAAACAAGTTTGTATATATCAAAATCCTTTTTCATTTTCTCAAAAGAAATGGATAAGTCATTTTTCTCTTTAAAAGCAATTTCTACCTTATTCTTTAGTAAATCATTTTCCTTTTTCAATTTTTTATTTTGTGCAAGAGAAATTTCATGTCTATCTTGTAATTTTTCAAAAAATTATGCAAGTTCATCCATAGTTAAATCATTATATTCTAAAGATGTTTCGAGATTTACCGTGGAAGCTTCTTCTCTGTTTGCCATGAAGCAAACGTGTGCGGCGTCAATTTTCTCTTCAGGATCCATCTCCGAATCATCCCTAGTGGCTACCATCGCCTTCTTCTTCTTATGCACGTTCTTGGAAGTAGTGGCTTGAAGTGAGGGGCAATTCGCAGTTAGATGGCCCGTTTTCTTGCAATGAAAGCAAGGACCCGTCTCCTCCTTCTTCTTTTTAAATCTTCATTGATGTCTTCCTCTTTGGAAGTTGCTTTGTCTTCCCTTCTTGTAAAATATTTTACCCACTTTCCTAATGAGCATGGCAAAGTCATTATCACCGTCTTCCGATGATTCTTCTTCATCAAAAGATGATGGAGTAGCCTTGAAAGCTATCGCTTTCTTCTTTGGGGTTTCCCTTTCTTCTCTCACATTCATTTCCATCTCATGGGTTTTGAGATTTCTAATGAAGCCAGAGAAGTCCATCTCCTCTCTATTATTGAGCTCCTTGAGGGTTGTTGTCTTGACTTCTCAAGCTTTGGGAAGAGCTCTAATGACCTTTCGGATCTTTTGGTCATTATCAATGGTATCACCTAAAGAAGATAAACCATTAGTGATCTTGGTGAATCGAGTGAGCATCTCATCTATACTTTCATTTTCAAGCATATAAAAATTTCATATTGAGAATGGAGCAAGTCAACTTTAGATCTCTTGACTTGCGACCTCCTCTCATGAGTAATGATAAGATCATTTCAAACCTCATAAATGGATTTGCAATTAATTACACGAGAAAGATCATCATCATTTAATGCATGTGTAAGTGCATATTAGGCTTTAACATTGGCCTCATAGTCCTTAGCGGTTGCTTCGGATCATGTATCCTCATCACCATAAGGTTCAACAAATTTTTTGGTAATAGCCTTGGCAACTCTAACTCCTAGGGACTTAAGGAATAGGTTCATTTTGACCTTCCAAATGAGAAAGTTTAACCCATCAAATTTGAGTGGGAACTTGATGCTAGAGAAGTCGTGTGATGCCATGAAAGCAAATATAACTGCACAAATAAATAACAAATGCAACAAATGAATATAGCAAAATGAAAAGATCTCCCTAAGGTGGTTAAACTAAAACTAGGGTTAGGCACTGATACCAATTGTAAATCACCTAGAGGGGGTGAATAGGTGATGACTATACTAAATGGCAAATAATGCGGAATTAAAAATTACTTGCTAATAATCTAGAAAATATCAATCACAACTTAAGAAATACTTGAAAATAAGTAAACAATATAAGAGTGCAAGTAATTAAAGAGAGAGTAGAGTGAAGAGAGAAAGAGTAAGCAATCGCAAACACAATGATTTGTTTCAAGGTTCGATCCATTGCTCTATGTCCCCGCCTTCAACACTATGAAGGATTTCTATTATGACCGATCTCACTAGATCATCAAACGTTACAAGTACTTGCTAGAACTCAATGGACTCACAAGTCCTTTCTTGCGGTGCCGCAACACCTACACGGAGCTCACTAGCTCATTTAAGGCCGCAACCTCTAAACTTCTCAACAGAAAGAAATCGGTGATCTACACTTGATCACAAATGGCTCACAAGTACAATCCTATAATCATGATGAGGAAGTGAAACTCTTTGGGATTATGTAGTGAAAATAGCTTGTAGAGATATAGAGGGAACGCTTAAGCTAAAAATAAGAGTTTAGAAATTTGGCTCAAAAAGAAATCTTTTATGAAAAAGCTAAAACTTGTAAAAATTTGATCTAAGCTTTAGAAATCTTGTTGTTGAGTTTTCCTACAGTCCCACTATTTATAGGGGATGAAAACATGAGTAGAAAACCCAAAAGAGCCGTTGAAAAAAAACAGAATATTGTCGTTGGGAAAAAATACAGAAAAAAAGTCTTCTGTCGGTCGATCGGCCGGTCGACCACCAATGATCGGATTTTCGACCATTGGGACAGCGGTCGACTGGTCGGTCGATCGTTGTTCCCAACCAGAGAGCTAAACTCTCTGTCGGTCGATCGGGGCGGTCGGCCAGACCTAACCGAGAGCAAAGCTCTTGCAGTTGGTCGACCGCCCGGTCGATCGAAGTGCACAAATGTACTTTGGTGCATGTCGGTTGACTGCTTGGTCGACTGATAGAGCAAATTTGCTCTTCCTATGGTCGACCGACAATGGGCCCTTTTTGAGACCATTCTTTTTTCGAGAAAATAACTTTTGATGTTTAAACACAAAATAGAGTTCTAGGGACTTGAATAACCAGTGTGTGATCATGGATCAACACAAAATAAAATTAGAACTATATTTTGTAAAAACTCTTTTCTAAATCAAAAACCCAATTTTTTCAAAACTCGATTTTGAAAATGAGAGAGATTATAGTTATGAACTTTTATTAAAAATACATAAGAGTATGAAATGTGTGTGTTATGTGTGTGTGTGTCAATCCCAAAAGCTATCAACCTATATCATCTTGGTTTTAACATACGTCAATAAATTCTATCTAAAATACAAAAAGTAAAAATACAAATCTTGATATAATCTTCTCTAGTATACATGATCCTTGAGCTCTTCTATGTGCTTAAGCTCTAAGATTTACATCTTCTTGGCTTTCAAATGTGTGAGTCTTGTGATGGAGCCAAAATGTAACAAAAAGTTAACCTCAAACTTTGTTAAACAAAACTATTAAAAAATAACTATATATGTTTTGTTATCATCAAAACAAGGGCTAATGGCCTTTGGGGCAACAATATGTTGGCCCAAAGGCCTATCACTTTGGTTTTGATTATGATTAACTCATGTGTTATAATACTAATGATCGTGTATTTATTAAGTCTCAGATATTCAATTAAGATCTTAGTAAAAATATACCTAGGAAGGTGAATAGGTGTACTTGCTAATCTAATGCAAACTATGCAAAATTAAAAACTATTTATGTAAATAAAAACTATTAAGCTAACACACAAAGTATAATCAAAGAGTGTAGCCGAATTCCCGATGAAGGGCTCTGAGCTATCTCCTTAAAATTTCTCTAGATTAAGAGTTGAGGTGCTACTATGGCTCTCTTAGTTGAATACAAGTGTGAGCAAACAATCCCAAGTATATATTAATTAAGCACAAGTATATCAAGCATATAAAGAGATAAACAATATAAGTTTGCAAGATATAAAAGCACAAGTGAGAGAGAGAGAGATGAGCAAGCACAAACACGGGAGAATTGTTTCGAGGTTCGAGCATAATTGCTCTACGTCCCTGCCTTCACCACTTAAAGGATTTCCACTATAACGATCCTGCAAGATCACTCAGTGCCGCAACACCTACAATGAGCTCCCTAAGAACTCTTGGACCCGCAAGTCCCTCACTTGTTCCCGCAAGAACAACACACGCAAGCACACTAGCTTGCCGAGATCGCACCTCTTACAACTCCTCTAACCATAAGTTGGAACAATTGGTGATCACTTCACTTGATCACCACAAAACTCTCTTCACCAAGGTCACAACCTCTATAACTCCTCACAATACAAGAATGATAACTTGTGATCACTTTTCTTGAACACAAAAAGAACTCTCACAACAAGAATCCTAAGAGGATTGATATAATAATGGAAAGCTCAAGTTTGTGTGAGAGTTGTGGAGGAAAACTCAAGAAATCTCTTTTGAAAACACTCTTAAAAACTCTCCTTTTGATGTGGAAGTTTTAACCCAAAAACATGTGGAGATAAATCCTAAGAGAGATGGAAAAAACTGGCTCTAAAACTTCTCTAAAATCTTGTATAAGACTAGCCAAGATAACCTCTTTTTATAGGGTTCAGAAATATAGCCGTTGGGGTCCAGAACAGGCCCAGAATGGCCTGTCGGTCAATCGCCCGGTCGACCGGCCAACGGTCAGATTTCTGACCGTTGTGGCTGTCGGTCGACCGGTCGGTCGACCGCCCCAAGACAATTTGCCTGTCAGTCGACCGCCAGGTCGACCGAGGCCAGAACCAGAGAATGAACTCTCTGGTCAGTCAACCACCTGATTAACCGAGGCCAGAACCAGAGAGTGAACTCTCTAGTCAGTCGACCGCCCGGTCAACCAGGGCCAGATCCAGAGAGCAAGCTCTCTGGATCAGTGGACCGACCCAATGGCCAGAGCCTTGTGCACATTTTGTACACATCGGTCAACAGTCCAGTCGACCGAGGTCTAGTCCGGTCGACCGCCAGTGGTCTCAGGCTTAGTTTTAGGGTTTTGAAACTTGGTCTTTTAACATCCTATAAAATCTCATAAAATCGTATAAAATTGACAAAAATAAGTTCATTGAAATAATTTGAAATCCAATATGTGTGATTAAAAATCAACACATATTACAAATGAGTTGAACTATTTTTGCTATAGAGAAATTCAACCTAAAACAGATACCGATATTTTTCAAAATCAAACTTTTAAATGCAAAATTGATTTTTCCAAAACTTGTCCAAATACAAAAACAAGATATTAAAACTCATTTTGAAGTATAGTGTGTATGGATAGAATCCAATACACATATAAAAGATATATCTATGTTTTTGACAATAAGCTCTAATATAAGTTTTGATATATACAAAACTTAAACACATGATATAGAAACATCAAATAAGTTTTTCTAAATATTTGAACCAATAATGTGTATGGATGAAATCCAAAGCACATATAAATCATATAAACTTGTTTTGATGAAATCTAATCATGAAACATAAGGATGTATAATTTGAAGCTCAAAATCAAAATGGTATTTTCTAAAATTAAAACTAATCTTATGAAAACACATCTAAATTTTGTGTGTGCCCGTATATGAGCTTGAGCAATTCACAACTAATCTATCCTTTACTTTTTATCTAAAAATAAAATCTTAACACTTACAAACATGACACAAGTATTGAAAATCTTCTCTTGAAAGACTTCTTCACCATCTTGACTTGGTCCAAACTTAATCCATGAGCTAGACTCTTCTTTAAGTACTTGATGCAATCTTGAAGCGGGAGCTCTTGAATCAACACATGCTAACTTCAAAACTTGACCTCAAATCTTTCATTGAAGCTAAACACTGACTAAGATCTTGATCAGATATCTAAAACTAAATAAGTACAAGATCATTAGTGCTATAACTACTTGAGTTAATCATCTTCAAAACTAGGGTGATGGACCTTTGGGCCAACAATCTCCCCCTTTTTGTTGATGACAAAACTCATGGAGTTATATATGCATGGATTAAAGATAAGATTCATAGAAGCCCCCTTAACTCATGCATAGTAAAAACAATAAGGATATTCAATAAAAGCTCAGAAACAAAACAATCATATATGCATAAACAACAAATATAAACCATGCATATATAAACTCTCTAAATTTTTCTCCTCCTTTTTTGTCAAATCATTAACAAAAGGGGCGAGACAAACAAACAATAAAGGTGTATATGTGATATACATTCATGAAGAGGAGAGACGTTAAATTAGCTCTCTCTGCATACATGCATTACATGAAGAAGGGATGACTAGACCCTAACCCACATAAAACATAATATACAATGTATCAGCAGAAATGTTAAGCTCCCCTACACACGTGTACTACATACCAAAGAGAGGTCAAGCTCCTTAATATGGAAAGTATACTCAATATGAATCTATATAGAGTAGATGTTAAGCTCTTCTTGCATATAGGCAATACATATCAACAAATTTTGAAACCACTTTTAAACATAAAATTTTGAAATTTCTTAAAGTCAACAAAATGAATTATGATACTAATGAAATCAAATTGTAGTTGACAAAATAAATATTGGTACCACTTGTAGATAAACAAAATTTTTGAGACACCAATAGTAGATTTTGATGCCAATTGAAGGTGAAACATGAAGTACATTTTGATATCAAATAAATACCAATTGAAATCAATGCATAAGCTTGTAAAGATACCAATTAACATTTAGAATAAAACTAAGCTTATCATAAATATGATTTGTGCTTAAAATAAAATATGTGGCATTGTAGAATAAGCACAATCTAAATCACATATATGTATGTATGAAAATAGAAATACCACTTAAAATTTAAAGCATACATATCTAAGAAAACAAATATGAGTGTATAAAAATAAAAAAACATGAAGATCATGTGTATAACTCATACCCATCACCCTATTCATGCACATGTTAAATAGATTTTCAATAAGGCACACAAAGTATGGTCGCCCATCCAACTGCCCTTTGGTTGGTAGGGGTTTTCAAAAATATGATTTGAAAATATTTTACCATATTTGAAAACTCTACTGAATTAAAGAATAATGAAATTAGTTTTATGATAATTTTGAAAACTAATACGAAATCCTTCAAGTAAGAAATAAAAATAAATATATATATCCATGAAACAAGTATATCACACAAGAGTTGTCACTCGAATTCTAGAAAGCTAAAAAATGTGCTCATAAAATAAGGTCATGAGTAAACAAAAATAATGTGATTGCAGAAGAATCATGTGAATAACATATTCATGAAATAAACTAATAAGACTCAAAACAAACATCAAAACTAAAAAGTTTTATAAATTTAAACAAGCATCAAGGTATATGTATATTTTTTCGAATCTAAAAGTAAACATACATATCTCAAAAAAAAAACGAGTCAAAAATAGAATTCATGAAGGTAAGTGACTCAAGGATATACATGTATATCTATTAGTTTTAGACAAAAATAACATATACATGAAGATAAATATACACAAAAATAGGAAAAAAAGTATAAATGAAAGAATCATCAAAACTAGATTATACATGTAAATGTAATAAGTACAAATGAGAAATGAAGCACAAACATATAATAATCAAGTGTAACTC
Organism: Agave tequilana; assembly: GCA_038442645.1. Lineage (NCBI taxonomy): Eukaryota > Viridiplantae > Streptophyta > Magnoliopsida > Asparagales > Asparagaceae > Agave > Agave tequilana. The sequence continues at coordinate 40,970 of JAVJIF010022518.1, forward strand.
ACTACTTGTACAAATATAAACACAAGTTTTAATAAAAACTATATCTAAACAAGTAATCACCACATGAAGTACAAAACAAACACGATTATTAGGTTAAATGCACATTTATTAGAACTAGTATATATACATAGTAGTTAAACAATAGTGAGAACACAAAATATAAATTCATATGAATATGGGTGTATCTCAAAGACTATTTATGTATATTACATTTCTAATAATATTACATTTAACATAATGAGCATTAAAATCTCAACACGCTAAAAATTATCAATATAAAAGTATGTAAACTAAAATAGGAGTTTAGAGATAGTTACCGAACCATATGAACTATTTTCTAAGTCTCCAAACCATGGTGGTCCTCCCACCAAACATCCTTGATAGCGATGCATTAATTAGGTATGTTTATCCAGCTCCATATGCAGCCATCATCTTTGCACCAACTCTCTCACGTTTTGTAAGAGCCCACATCTACATCAAGCACAAGAGGTAGGACGAGGGTTAGCAACGATTGAAACCAAATATTATTATTAGCAAAGTTTAAATGATCTATTCTATCAAAACAAAATTTTGCTAAATGGCCTTTGCGGCCATAATATGTACATGTGTACACTCTAGCATACATATGATTGTGGGTGTGAGCATGGTGTGCATGTGTATGCCGTGTAGGGTGTGCATGAACATGCAGAATTTATTTCTTGCAAAACATGGATTCCAATATATTGTGTTTAAATGCACATTGGCTCAAAGTGGAGCCCAAACAATTAATGTTCTTCTTTAAAATAGAAATATCATTATTAATTTTGAAAGAAGTGACATGAGACCCAAAATCCTTTTTCTTTTTAGAAATAGAAATATTTTCTTTTTCTTTCAAAACATTTTTCTTTATCAAAGAGTTATTTTGCTTTAAGGCAATCTCCTTTTCTTTTTCCAATTAAAACTATTTTTCACTTATTTGCGAAAGGAAAAACTTACAAAAAAGTGTCGAGGAGCTAAATTACAAGTAATTCTTTGCAGGAAGAAAATTACAGGTAGATCTCCTCTGAGATTTCTGAGAAAATATGCTTGTAGGAATCTGATCAATGCGCGATCACTTTATCCCTTTGACGATGCAATCGGTCAAATGATCAAACTGCCTCCTAATAAGACTCCCTTCTCGCTTGGTTCGAGGAATCAGAGAACAGGGGATCGGTAGAGCCCTCTTGCTGCTTCTCGAGCTGCCTCCACTTGGAAATTCCTTCTCGCCTGGTTCCGAAAATTTCATGAGAGGGAGGAAGATCTTAGGGTATTAGCACCCTGAATTTATCCTTGTAGGATTAGAGAAGTAATTCTCTGAATTCTTGAAAGCGAGAGAGTAGATCTCTAATCTCCTCTTTATCCTTAGCCGTCTCTCCTCCTCCTCTTGCCCGTCTCTCCTCTCCGTGTGCCTCTGGTAGGCTATTTATAAGGGGGAATAGGGGTATAATCGTCCTGAAAAATCTGAAAACAGATTGAGTCAATCTATTTTGTATCTGAAAAGTAGCCTTGCCGCGAGGCTAGAATCAGCTTCTGCGAAGCTAGGGATAGCATATAGCGCTAATCCCTTGATTCGCTCTGCTAAATGAGGGATACTCCCTTGATCCTCTTTAGTTAATTTAGAGATCTCCCCCGATCTTCTTACCTGATTGGGAGAGTCAAAAGATCATGGCAGCCAACTGTCAAATTTGATTTCAATCAACATGATCTCATTTGAAGATTTGATTTCATCTGAAAATTTGCTTAGTCAAAATGACTATAAAGGACTCGCAGTGGAGTCGTTGCGTTGAGCTCATAGCGGAGCTGGGAGAAGCTTCTAGCGAAGATAGAAGAAAGCTCTCAGCGGAGCTAGATAAAAACTTGTGGCGAAGCTACCAGCCAACTTTTTGCACGATTGCATGGAGCTTACAGCGAAGCTAACTTTCTGCGAAGTTAACTGAGCATTTTCAGGCGAAGCTATAAGTTAGCTCGCAACGAGGCTATGAAGGAGCTTCCTGCGATGCTAAGCAACTTTGGTTTCTCATGCGAGACTTATCTTGTGGGTTCGTGCGAGACTAAGTGTTGAGCTAACTTAGTATCTCTGAACCTGCTTGGGCCTTCTCACAAGCTTTTAAGGATGATCTTGGCTTACTGTCTGCTTCACTGGATCAGTAGAGTTCAAGTTGCTAATTCGTTCCTTTGAGATAGGAGAAGAACTGGTCGTCGGCTTGTCTGCCACTTGTCTTTTGTAGATGTCAACAAGTTAGACATTATTCAGGCCAGTTAGGAATCTTGTCTTTTTTAGAGTGTCAACAAGATCCCCTTTAAAGTTTTCGTGAGTCTGCAATGGAATGGTTCAGATTCTGAAATACTTTGAACTGCTTTGATTGATGGCACGTGAAATGCGAATGTCGCCATAGTGGTTGAGTCTAGCATCGCTTTCAATCCTGCTTTTAGATTGAAATAAGTCTGCCGTGGAATCGTGTAGATTCGCGATTCTGGGTAGCTTTGCGTCTGGGTCTCCTGAAGTAGCTTCGTTTTAAATCGGGGTTGGAAGGGCGTTTCTTTACCAAGGCTAACCGCTTTTTTGCAAGTTGCAAGAAGGGTTGCTCCCTTTTTCGAGGTTAGAATAACCTCTCTTGCATTTACGAGGGAGATTATTCCCTTTTCTGAAGTTCAAATAACTTCGTGCGCAGTCCCAAGGGAGACTGTTCCCTTTCTCAAGGCCAAGCACTTGAATGCCTTAAATTTGCCTGTACTTCCAGTCTCGAAGTAGCAATGGCGTGGTCAGGCCATGAGGCTTATAAATAGGACAATTGTAGTTCTTTTCATAGAAACATACTTTTCTCTTTCTGAAAAGTTTATTAATGACATCTCCTCGTTGCCCAGTAAAGGAGATTCAGATCTCTGAAACAGTAGGGACGCCCACTCCGGTCGTTAACTGGCCAAGAGCTAGTGAGTCTCAGCCATCCAGTAATTTTCAGGGAGTTTATCTCCCTTAGCTTTACCAGCTATCTTAAGGATTAAATTCGCTTGCCTTTGCATTTGGTTGACTTTCAGAAAAGGGTTTCAGCCCTATTTTTCAGCTTCTCGGCGAAGCTAGCATTATCGCTCTTTTCATGCATAGTCATTGCCTTGATCTGTCTGCCTGTTAAATTTGTCATATAAGCGAGGCTTAGGACTTGGTCCTTTTAAGATTGAGCCAGTCTTGCCATATAAGTGGGGTCAAGACTGCGTCCCTCTGGGCCAGTCTGGCCTAGCCATATAGGTGAGGCTAGGACTTGGTCCTTTTTGAGACTTCTCCAGCCTAACTGCCTTGAGCGGGGCTAAGACTTGGCTTATGCTAAGCTAGTCTATCATTACTGTGCAAGCGAGACTTTCCTCTGCTTAGCTAAAATCCGTCTTTAAGGCACAACTGGATAGCTTCGCCCAAAGAATTTTGATTAGCATTCCATCTCTTTTTTGATTTAATGCTAACTTGCTTCCTGTTTGCGTTGCAGTGACTATGCTCACCAGTCTTTCGTCTCGATGAAAGAGACCAAAAACTTGCCCCTTGATTTTCAAGTTGAAGCTTTGATCATAAGGAGGAGGAACATATTGGAGCAGCTGACACGTGTTTCAAAAGGAGGTTGGCAGTTGCTTATCCGAGATATCCACTTCGGGAAGGCGGACGACACCTATAAGATCTCGGATCCTTCCTTTGCCAATTTTGTTTAAAGAAGATCCAGCTTTCTGGTGGTAACCAGTCCTTTACCAATTTTAATCAAAGAAGATTCAGCTTCTTGATGCCATAATCTGCCATTAAGCGAAGGATTACGGCCTTGTTCAGGAGGAAGGCCTTTCGTGTCCAGTTGGTTTGGCTTATCACCCTGAAGTAGATAGACAACTTGTATGCCTTTGGAGCAAAGATTCTGTTATATGAAAGACAATCTTTATGTAGTATCAATGTATCTTCTCTTTTGAATCAATAAAAATGTTTATTTTCTGCTTATTTACTTTGTTCCCCTCCTTTTCGATTCGAGAACACCTGGAATGGACTAGCTTAAGTAAGTCTTTTTCTTAGGAGAAAATGAAAGTTCTTAGCGGAGCTAAGCTTCCAGCGAAGCTGAAGACAGATTTTCAACTAAGTCAGGAACAAGTTTTTGGCGAAGGTAGCACTGAATTTCCGCGAAGCTAGAGATGAGCTCTTAGCGGAGCTAAGGCTCATCTTTCGACGAAGTTACTCAAGCATCGCGCGAGGTCGACGCTGAACTCATAGCCGAGTTAGCCCTTGGCGGGGCTGAAGCAGGGCTTCTCGGGAAGGCGCTTAGGCGCCGTTTCAAATTGATTTGAAACGGCCGCCTGTGCTCCTTTTGAGGAGTCGAATTTAAGACATTTTATGTCTATAAAAAGCCGATTAGGCTGAAAGAGAGAGAATCACTTCTCTTTGAATTTCCAGAGAAACAAGTCTCTTTCTTCTCTTTCTCCTTCGTTAAGATTTTCAGAACTTTTCAGTTCTTCCATGGCTCCCAAAAGACGAGCAGGCAAAGAGGCAGCGACCTCTGCGACGGAGGGGTCTTTTCCTTCTCCAATCATCGAACGTCCCATTGCAGGTAGGGATTTTTCCCTTTTATTTAGAGATTTTTATCTCTTTTTGAAGCCAATTTCTGGCTATTTCATGATAAACCTAGAGTGATTCATCATGCTCTAGTGATGTCAGGGAGTCGCTTTCCCTTAATTCAAATCCACCAAATTTTTAGGGGATTTAATTCCCCTTCAATTTCATGAATTGAAATTTAGAAAACGAATGGTCTCTTCTCCAAGATTCTATGCGAAGTTAACCCTTAGAACTGTTCACGTTCCATCACATGGTAGGACGCGAAGTTAGCTCTTGAAGCATAGTTGGGAAAAAGACCTTAAGTCCTGAACAATTTTTTGCACAAGTACCCATATGGCGAAGTTAGGCCTTGAGGGCTTCTTCGCATCCTGTTCAGTGATAGAATGTTAGGCTAAGCTTCTAGAGTGAAGCTAACACTAGGGTGTTTTGTTTGGGCACATATATTGCATAAATATTATAACATTCCTACATATATTCTGTAATGAATATTGCAAATAACTTGTCTTAATGTCCTAATTCATGCAGGGTATGATAGGGAGAAGATAATCATGAAATTTATCCAATTAAGTTCAAAAGTTTAAAAGAAAGGGGATCGATTCAAATCCAAAGGTTCTAGAAGCTATCTTATCTGAAAACTAGATATATCAGATAAGATAATATTATCTAATTTCAAGAGAAAAATGGATTGTTTGAAGACCCTATTTGTTTCACTGAAGATAAGTGAATATCTTATCAATTCTAGAAGATAAATTGAAAATCAAAGAGGATAAATGGATAGAGAGAAGATTAACGGATGAGATGAAGCAATTTAAATTTGAATTCAGGCTGGATATAGTTTAGTATTTTAATCATAACTTTCGCTATCGAAGGTCAAATCTAATGATTCAGGATGATACAAAAATAAGACTTAAAGGGCTACAATTCTTCTGTTGATCACTCGTTCCAATTCTATCATTTGATAAGTGATATTCAGCAATAAACACGCTAACAGCCTGCAGATCAGAATTGAATTTCTGGATAAATCAAATTTCGTTTGGAGATAAGGGGAGAATTCAAATTCAGAAATATCCAGATCTTTCTATCTTCATACGCTTTCTATCCCTCTAGTTTTCTCCTATAAATACCCTCATACCTCGAAGGCAAAAAGAACACCATCTCAGAGAGAGAGCTTTAGTTTAGGTTTTTTTTTCCTTCTTCAATGTAATTTTTTATTTTTTATTTCTTTTAGTTTAGAGAGAGTTACATGAGAAAAGAGAGGAAGAATTATTGTAAAGTGACACTATTGTATTTCTTTTTCAAGAGACTTATATTGAAGTGACATCAATAGAGTTTTCCCATTTTTCTTCATCGTACTCAATCTGGCCAAGCACCGTGTTCAAGTTGCTCTTTTTATTTGCTTTGCTTTACTTCATGCTGAGGTAAATCTTTGTTATGATTCAATGGTAGAGGTAAGTATTTTTTTGTTTTCTTTTTCAGTTCATTAGTTTAGACTTATAATTCTCTTTTTTTAATCTTTCTTTTTTTATATAAATAAAACAACAGCACCACAATCTCTTCTTCTACCATCTCCTTCTTAACTTAACTTAACATTTTTATTTTCTTTTTATAAACTGAGAAGATAAGTATTAACTAGTTTTGGTAAATTAAAAGAAGAAACTTACCCAACGCCTATTGCTGTCCCTCCCTGTGGATCACGACCAGTTAGCCCTAGACTACACTGTAGAATTGAGGACCTAGCGCTGTTCTAAATTTTTGTATTTTTTTGTGCAGGTTTGGCTCGATTTTAATTTTGGCGCCATTGCCGGGAAGGGACGGTAAGTTTTCTTTCTTTTGAATTTACTTTAATGAATTAATCCCTTTTTCTTCTTTGTTTTGGTGTACAGGGCTAATTACAGAAAATTAGGAGCTGCAGTGGACATATTGCTACTCTGTGTCTCTGTCTAAGAAGGCAGAGCATCAGAACCCACAACTGTGGTGAACTACTAACTGTAGTCTCTTGCAAGTTGCTTTATAGAGTTTAGCTCTTTGCAGTTATTAATTTATCTGTTTAACTCACTCTGTACATATTTCTAATCAACAGTAACTTGTTGCTTTGTAAATGCTAAAAAACGTTTAGACTCTTGCATCTTAGGGCATCTGTCTATTTCGTTTCTTTATATTACTTTTGGAGAGTGCTGGAGAAAAATGTACGTCTGCATTGCATATAGCTTAGGAAAGACACTTGCATGTTATATTGATTGGGTGTTATTTTGCTATATACTTACACACGAGCACAAAAACAATCTAAGGGCATATCCTTAAACAAGATAAGGTGGGGAAGTCATTACCCTTCCTTAGCCCAAAAATTATCTCCTCACTCACTAACCCATCCTAACTTAAAATTAAGTAAACGTTGGCCCAAGGACATCTCGGACTCAAATAGGGATTGACTTAAGGGGGAAGTTGTTAGAAGTTGACTCTTGCCAAATCGGTGTCTAAGGTTGGGAATTGAGGGGCGAAACCCCGAAGGCTGGTGGTTTGGCATAATTAGGCCCGTTGCTTAGGCACGGATACCTTTCACAATCTTGCCCCTACCTAGCCGATTAACTTGTGGTTAGGTTCTGCAATATACCTCTATGGATAATCAACAATTAGGAGTCGTCTAGGTCTAAGCTCTACCCTAACATAGGCTAGATTTTTCTTTATTTTCTTGTTTATTTATTTGTTTGTTTTGTTTGTTCTTGTGAAAATGGATTATAATTACAATTATTCTGATTATAACTCAAATCCATATTTCACCCCAACCTCTTTCAATTTGGATACTACAACCCTGCATTACATAACTCTAACCAACCAAGTATGCCAGATTGGTCTTATCCGAATTAATATATGCCCCAATCAGTATTATGAACAAGAATGGGACAATCATCACCACTCTTCACCGAGTCAGTGGGGATACAACTTCCCCGAGTTCTACTATCAACAACCTTACCAACAAACAACTTCATATAATCCATACCAAAACCAACCTATCGAAGAGAAATCTTCTTTAGAAAAGACATTTGAAGCCTTCCTTGAGTCTACACGACAAGTACAAATCATAACGGACTCAATTCTCCCAAACAGTTCCCAAATTCAAGATCCTTACTCTAATTTTCAAGTCCAACCACAACAAGAAGAACCTCTTGACTTAGAAAAGAATATGAAATTCATGATCAGTCCCAAATGATTGTATTCAATCCCAAATGGATCGTCTCCAATCTCTCAATAGGCTAAAAGTAAAAGTGAGTCATTTGGTTAAAACAATTAATGAGAGGAATGAGAAAACTCTACCTAACACATTTTCGACCACTCCTGATTTTCCTAACCATATTGAAGAAGAATCATGGTATCTTGGAGATTTTAACCAAGATTCAATTTCACCATATAATTTTGAACTTGACCAATATCAACCCATAGATAAATGGGCAAGTTTTTATTTCAATGAGATTGAACTTGAAGATGAATGTGACATCGATTTTTAATATTGTGATTCAATTTCACTTTTTGAATCTATGCTGACTCCGGTGTCCTTACCCGATTCAGACCTAATTTCGAAGCCAACACTGATTCATATCCCCGTAGAGCTTGAACATGACCACTTATTTTAGATAGTCACATTCCATTATTGGAAACTGAGTAGAACTTCAATTCTATGATTTGGACTATACTCATAAACTAACTCCTACTCTCGAATCTAAACTTGATTTGAGTTTTATTCCCGAGTCAATATCGGTTCCCATTCCCTTCATTGTTGAGCCCAAATCATCCATTCCACAAAATCACATTCCACTGTTGGGCCAAGGTTTAGATCAATATGACTCCGTGATGATATTCCAAGATTGGTCATATAACCCAAAAAAAATTCATGCTAGGATCTTGCACGATCCTATTCATATTAGGGAGAATGAAAATGTTAATAAGAAAGAGGTGATGAAAGGTGGGTTTCATGAAAATCCACAATACCTAAATTGGGCAGAAACGCTTGGCCCAACAAGACCACCACCAGAACCACCACCTTGAGGTGACAATTTTCCTTCCCTTTCTCTTTTTTCATGTATTATTGCATTTCATTCATAAATTGAGGACAGTGCATGAGTTAAGTGTGGGGGAGGGTTTACTAAAATGCTAACTTCACTAATTTAAAAAAAATCTTTCTTTAAAACTTTTGAAAAGAAAAATAATACTTTGACTTATTTTTGTAAAAAATTACCTTAATTTTAAGGAATAAGAGGATCATAATTAGGATTTCTTATACTTGGTCAAAATAAAATTATTTGTTGATTTTGAGGCTAGGAAGAAAAATTGGAAAAGTAATTTAGTCTTAATTTTTACCTTGATAAATATGCATACTTTATACAGTTACATACTTAGGGTTCAAAAACAAAGATTCTTATGCCTTATAAAAAAAAAAGAAGAAAAAAAAAGAAAAAAAAGGGAAGAATAAATATATATATAGTATATATAATTAGAATCCTCTGACTAAGCTGGATTTTTATGCCTCATAAAGCATGATTATTCACGCCTAAAAGTGGTTCATATCACCAAATAAATCCTTAGTTTTGTGGCCTTGTTTGCTCGAATCCTAAGTCCTTGGGGTGTTTTCTCATTCGGTGCCCTAAAACTGTCTGGTTTGGGAGTCACCGACTAAGGCTTGTTATATGGGTGAATTAGAAAGCCTAATAGAGCTAAGGGATATTACCACCATAAATAAAAAAAGAAAATAATGAGGCATAAGAGTTAGAGCTGAAGAATCTTGAGCCAAATTTTCACGATCACAAAATAGACAAGATGAGAAATACAATTTTAATCTTTACCTTAATTGAAAACAAGTTTTTGAATAAAGATTAAGTTTAGAAATGACTAAGTTTTGATAATCCTATGACTTATAAATTACTTGAAATTTTAAATTAATACTTCAAATATATTTTACTTTCAAAATACGTTTTTAAAAAAATACTAACAATTCATTTCTTTTTCTTTATGGATTTTGTGGGTGTAATCCACTGAAAACCTTCACGAGACAAAACTCGTCCTCTAGGGGTAACCTAGAGGTTTAACGGCTTGTTGCACGTGCTAAGTGCAACCGTGATTCCTATGAAAGTGAGTTAGTTTAGTTTTTCTTCTCTCTTTGTCTTGCTCGAGGACGAGCAAAAGATAAGTGTGGGGGTGTATTTGGGCACATATATTGTATAAATATTATAACATTCCTACATATATTCTGTATTGAATATTGTAAATAACTTGTCTTAATGTCCTAATTCATGCAGGGTATGATAGGGAGAAGATAATCATGAAATTTATCCAATTAATTTTAAAAGTTCAAAAGAAAGGGGATCGATTCAAATCCAAAGGTTCTAGAAGCTATCTTATTTGAAAATTGGATATATCAGATAAGATAATATTATCTAATTTCAAGAGAAAAATGGATTGTTTGAAGACCCTATCTGTTTTGCTGAAGATAAGTGAATATCTTATCAATTCTAGAAGATAAACTAAAAATCAAAGAGGATAAATTGATAGAGAGAAGATCAACGGATGAGATGAAGCAATTTAAATTTGGATTCAGGCTGGATACAGTTTAGCATTTTAATCATAACTTTCGTTACCGAAGGTCAAATCTAATGATTCAGGATAATACAGAAAGAAGACTTAAAGGGTTACAATTCTTCTGTTGATCACGCGTTCCAATTGTATCATTTGATAAGTGATATTCTGCAATCAACACAGAATTGAATTTCTGGATAAATCAAATTTAGTTTGGAGATAAGGGGAGAATTCAAATTCAAAAATATCCATATCTTCCTATCTTCATATGATTTCTATCCCTCTAGTTTTCTCCTATAAATACCCTCATACCTCAAAGGCAAAAAGAACACCATCTCAGAGAGAGAAAGAGAGCTTTAGTTTAAGTTTTTTCTTTTCTTCTTCAATGTAATTTTTTAATTTTTATTTTCTTTTAGGTTAGAGAGAGTTACATGAGAAAAGAGAGAAAGAATTATTGTAGAGTGACACTGTTGTAATTCATTTTCAAGAGACTTATATTAAAGGTGACATCAATGGAGTTTTCCCATTTTTCTTCCTCGTACTCAATCTGGCCAAGCACCGTGCTCAAGTTGCTCTTTTATTTGCTTTACTTTACTTCATGCTGAGGTAAGTCTTTGTTATGATTCAACGGTAGAGGTAAGAATTTTTTGTTTTATTTTTCAGTTCATTAGTTTATACTTATAATTCTCTTTTTTAGTCTTTCTTTTTTTATATAAATAAAACAACGGCACCACAATCTCTTCTTCTACCATCTCCTTCTTAACTTAACTTAACGTTTTTATTTTCTTTTTATAAACTGAGAAGATAAGTGTTAACTAGTTTTGATAAATTAAAAGAAGAAACTTACACAACGCTACTATCGCTGTCCCTCCTTGTGGATCACGACCCATTAGCCCTAGACTACACGGTAGAATTGAGGACCTAGCACTGTTCTAAATTTCTGTATTTTTTGTGTAGATTTGGCACGATCATATTTTTTGCATTCTGCCTTCGTGCAGAATGCAAAGCTACGCTGCAGTCGCGAAGCTAATGCTAGGCTAGCTTCGCTCCGAGAGCGAAGTTATGCCTTAGCAAAAATTTTTGCTTTACCTTTATTTTTCTTCAACTAATGAACTGAAATAGCTTCTTTTTATTTTTGCAGTGCACTATACTCCGGGTCCTTTGAATAGTCTCTTCGGAGCAGTCAGGGGACTGGACGACAATGTTAGCCTGCAATTCTAGGGGCAAGCCTCATTATTCAATGAGCGGAGCGCTCCTTGCCGAGATGCCCTTATATACACCGGAGATCAGCGTATTATGAGGAGGAAATGAAATACTGCTCCCCTTGAGGATTGTGACCGGAAAATCTATCGGAAGCCCGGTTTCATGTTTGGAGATGCAGCGCCAGATACTGATCATTAGCTGCTGGCCGGAGAAGGGCAGTGGATTTTCAACCTGGATGGCGAGAAGTATTATCTCCTATCTAGCAAGCGCCATTTTCCATTGTCTTTCTTCCAATGTGTGACGAGGGTTCGAAAGATGCAGTGGCAAGTGGCTCGGTCTACTGACTCCGTTCGCGTGGGGAAATTGATAGCTCCGTCTCCTGGTTATACCAGGGCGGGTCCTCCTCGCTGCGTATTGGGTCACCCTGGGAACATTCTCCCAGACATCCCAGTGGGGGAAAATCCCACCGTGGCCTAGACTTTTGGAAACTAGTTCTTTAAGGTTCATGGTAATTATCCAGCCACTAATTCCAGGACCCCTAGGTGGATTCATCCCCTTGGTGGAGGGACTTGACATTATATGTCTTGGCCCATTTTGAAGAGGATCTGGAGAGATTGGGACTCTATGAGGCTGTCAGGGTAACCTGTTACGTCATCCAGATAAGCGTAGCGAACTTCTACGCCATCTTTGAGTTATACTACCCAGCTACAGGGACTTTTTTCACCCCTGTAGGCGAATTGGGTATGGCTTTGCACGAGATGTGGGAAGTCTCTGCTCTGCCCTTGGGATCTCTCCCATATGAAGAATATTTCTCGTGCGAGGCGAAATTGGCACTTCTGGAGAAACAGGGGCCTGCCTTGTTCGAGACTTATCGGGAATTGATGTGCCACCTTTACATTTGCTCGAGTATGCATGGGAGCCATAAGGGAGCTTCATGCAGTTCGAAGAGCTAGGGGAATTATTTGTTCACTAACCTGGAAGATGCTCCTGAAATGGCTCACTACGGGTTGCAGACGAGGACATTTTTCAGAGGATGCAAGAACACTCTCAAGGGGATATAATTTTGGAAGAAGATGATGGACCCTATGAGAAAGGTGATATTCTCCGGAGTTTCCATCACCAGGCTCGTTGACCGATGTCCCGAAAGGCACTTTTGGGCGGGTTTTTATCGGTTTGGCTGAAGAGATGTGTGGTGTCATCTTCTTCTGGCGACGTCATTCTTCCTACTGTCTTATTACCAGCAATTCGTCTAGTCCATGGTCGTTCCCTTGGACTTCTCCCGGTGATGGTGTGTTGTATTCAGCGGGGCCTTCGTGCGTTGACGGAGGCTTTCTGTAGGCCACCCACGACGAAGAGGGGAAAAGGCACTATCCTGCCTTGCGACGGACCAAACCCCAGGATCAGTTTGACATACACCTATTTGATGCCCTTCTATTATCCAAACTGGTGAGAAGCCTCCAGAGGGTGTTTGAATGGCACTTCTTCGTCGGTTTGAGGGATGTTCGTGGTCACGAATTTATGTGGCCGCATTCGCAAACTGCTGTGCCGACACGATGTCTACAGTCTTTTTGATGCTTTCTCTGCATTCGCGATGCAGGTTATGGCGAAGAATTCATTAGTGTAGGAGATGGGCAGACGTCGCTGAGGCCGGGGGTCTTCGAAAGGTTAGTTAGCATCCGGCCATCCCACCTGGTATACAGGAGCGGGGATACCTGCTACTTGGAACCCTATGTCCCGAGTCAGTTTGCTCGTTAGTTTGGGTATGACCAACTATATGTAGGTAATTCGAACACCAGCCTGGCCTTCATAGGGAGGCTCATTGATGGTGCTCGTGCCTGGCAGTTCTTCATTGCTGGCTGTACTGAGGCACGGCTGGCATGCCGCTGAGCACTCCGAACCTTCAAACAACTTTGGGGTTCTGTCAGTGGTACAGAACTTCAAACTCCACACTAACCGGATATTTTATTAACTCATTTTGTGTGAAATTGATTTCTCAGCGGCTGAAGCAGAAAGTTACCGAGAGAGACGAGGGCAGGGAGTCCGTGTGCCAGGCCTCGGAGAGTTCGTCGCTACTGTTGATAGTGAGGCCTCGGACACAGAAAGTTCTCGCTTTGAGAGAAATACGGGTGTTGAGGCTCCACTAGATGCTCCTGGTAGGGTAGGCACAACCTCTATGGAAGATGTAGAGGTAGAAGAAGTGGAAGAAGAAGATCCCGACGTCCACTTCAAACGAAAACGGCAGGGTGGATCTCGCAGGAAAAAGGGTAGTGAAGAAGTCTCGTCGCTACACTCCCACCCGTTATTGCAGAGGGTGAATCAGCTGCAGTGCCTCCTCCTCCTGCTCCATTAGTTATTAAGCTATCAGCTCTGAGGCAGACTGTTAATAAAGCTGCTCCTGACCTGAGTAAGATCAGTTCTATTCTTGTGACATATACTTATATATATTTCATACAGCTCATTTGTTTATCCTATGATTCAGGAACTGAGACGGCAAGAGAACCGAGAGCCAAGGTTGTAGGAGAATAGGGAGATTATTATGATCCTTTGTTCACTTATAAAGAAGGTGACGAGGCTAGCTACTTCGTTGTCTCAGAAGACTCCGGAGGTGACGGGCTGACTCGGTCCTTCGGATGTTGGGACCTCCAAAGGAAGTCCCCTGGCCTCTAGCTCTTTAGGATGGACCACAGAGGGTTCGACGAGTGAAGGTGAGCCGGCCGTTCATCTTGACTCTGCCAAAAACTTTCCTATGGAGCCTGAGGGGATTGATGCTATCGTCGAGGAAGTTCAGAGAGAGACTGCGGCTGAGACAGTTTAGGCGATATCACCTCTCGGTAATACTTTGATCTTTTGTGAGTAATTCTTTCCTGATTTTCATTATACCTTGCTCAAACAAAGTTTTGCCATAGGTGTTCCGTCTTTGGGTGCATCGACTTCAGGGGAGCCGACCAATCTTCCCGAGGGAATTAGGGGTGAAGCAAGTACTTCAACCGCAACAGACGCTGCTGAGTTGGATGCCTTATATCACGACTTGTCCTCTTATCAGCCTGAACCTGTCAGTGGAAAAGAGGCCGAGGAGACAATGGTTACGGAACCACTTTATTTCTGACTGCATCGGTAAGTGAGATGCTAGTGGTTTCGCCAGCGCTGCCCATCTTGATAACCGCAGAGCTGAAGGTAATTATCAGTTCTACCTCCCCAACACTGGTTGTTGAGCCAGCTCTCCCGGAAATAGTCACCAACCCTACTTCGATTGTGGCTAGTGTACTGGTTTTAATGAGGACTCATCCGAGATCACCGGCGACTCCTCATATTGCTTTAGCCGGCGCTTCTGCCATCCCTTCTACAGTTATGTCAGTGAAACCGGTGGAAGCTTTGCCTTCGGGGGCCACTCGTTCACTGGGAGTAGTTGAAGCCGAGAATGAATTTGTGGCTGAGCTAGTCGACAGCTTTTATAAGGGCTTGAGGCGATCTATTGCTTTTGTCTTGAAGGGCTCGACTACGTCGTTCTCTACTTTAAAGGTGGTCCTCTCTCAAAGTATTGTCAGCATTCGAGACTTTGGAGGGGATGACCAAGCCGCCACATTAGAGCTTCTAGTGGAGAGGCTTGAGAGGGATGTAGATGAATGGTGCCGTCTCAGCCATTCAGATTTGGACTCCTCAGTTAATGAACAGCTTGAACACCTCGCTGCTCAAATACGTGAAGCTCATCTTGCGGCACAGGAAGCAGCTGAGGCAATATCTTCAGATTTAAAATCCTTGCAAATAAGGAATGTAGAAATTGGAGATGCCATAGATGCTTCTAATAGTGCTCTTCTCGACGCCGAGGATAAGATTGAAAAGGCCAAGGAAATGATCAAGAAGGCTAATCTTCTTTTGTCCAAGGCTGAACTGGTGCGTCTTGAGGAGATCGCTCGGTTAGAGCAGCTTAAGGCTCAAAATGATGAAGTTCTACAATAGGAGCTAGCACAGAGGGCAACTTTGGCTGAAATTGAGGCTCGCCTGTTCCAGACAGGGAACTTTAATGAGGCCGAGTTGAGATTGCAGGCATTCATCAGAGCTGCTGAGGAGAGGAAGAATAGGCTGGCTATCCTTGAAGAACGGATCAAGTCTTACGAAGCATCCTCGTAGCTTGTAATCCATGTATCCATGTATCCCTCTTTTGGAATCAATAAGAAGTAATTTATTTGACTCCTCTGTTGTATTTCCAACTTGTTTTATCTCCTGAATTTGCAATTCTTACTTTCAAGTTATACTACAATGGTATAACTAATCTAATCAGAGGTGACAAACTGATAGGATTAGTTACAAATTTGAGAAATGGCTCAACTCAAATCATATTGAGATGAGAATGGAAGAAATGAGCTTGACGATCTTTATTGTTCAGAGGTAACTATTAACATAACAGATTAAAGCCTGGGTATGATGATTAGGAATCACCAGATACGCAGCCTTGTCATTCAAAGATGACGAACTGGACATAACGACAAAGAAAGATGAAATTGGATATTCATCGGTTCAGAGGTGACAAACTGGACATAACCAATTAGAAATTACCAAACTCGGAGTGTTTACTATTTATAGGAGACAAACTGGACATAACAGTAAGCAAAAAGGGAGACTTGGCTATCTGTCGGTTCAGAGGTGATAAACTGGACATAACCGATTGAGAAGCCACCAAACTCAAAATTTTGTTATTCAGAGGTGATAATCTGGACATGATGATAAAGAAAGGTGAGATTGGAAATTCATCGATTCAGAGGTGACAAACTGGACATAACCGATTTAAAAATTATCAAACTTGGAGTGTTTACTGTTTAGAGGTGACGAACTGGACATAACGGTAAGCAAAAAGGGAGACTTGGCTATCTGTCGGTTCAGAGGTGATAAACTGGACATAACTGATTGAGAAGCCACTAAGCTCAAAATTTTATCATTCGGAGGTGATAAAGTAGACATGATGACAAGGAAAGATGAGATTGGATATTTATCGGTTCAGAGGTGATAAACTGGACATAACCGATTTAGAAATTACCAAACTCGGAGTGTTTACTATTCAGTGGTGACGAACTGGACATTACAGTAAGCAAAAAGGGAGACTTGGCTATCTGTCGGTTCAGAGGTGATAAACTAGATATAACCGATTGAGAAGCCACCAAGCTCGAAATTTTATCATTTAGAGGTGATAATCTGGACATGATGACAAAATGAATGTGAATCCGATTCTAGGGACCCGTCTATTCAGAGGTGATATACTGGACATGATAGACTAAGACACACTAAACTCCAAATCCGCTGCCAGAGATAGTCACATTAACTTAGCAGCTAGCCCACTAGGGACTGCAAGGGTGAATTGGATCTGGGTACCCATTGTTCAGAGGTAATATGGACATAACCAACTAAGAGACATTAGGTTCACAATTCGCTGTTCAGAGGTAGTCGTATTAACATGATAGCAAGAACTCCTGACCTTGGTAGAGGGAGGAGAACAAAGTTATGGACCTATCTGTTCAGAGGTGGCAAACTGGACATGACAGTTGAAGTACCATAAGAAGGGAGATCTAGGTATCCATCGGTTCATAGGTGGTAAACTGGACATAACCGATTAGAAATTGCTAGACCTAAAGCCCTGCCGTTCAGAGGTGGCAAACTGGACATAACGGCCAAGGAATAGTCCCTACTAGACTAAAAGATGAGACTTGGTTATCTGTCATTCAGAGGTAATAAACTGGACATAACCGATTGAGAAGCCACCAAGCTCAGAATTTTTAGCATTCAGAGGTGACAAGCTGGACATAACGGTAAAAGGAATAACCCATGGGGGGGATAGGATTATAAATTCTGTAGGAAATTGATATCTCCTTTGGATATTTTTGGAAGAAATTGTCAGAGGTGTATTGTTAATGTGACAACCAAGAGAGTCCATTGGGGACTGAGTGGGAAATAATAGACTTTGAAGAGAGTCTACTAGAGATTTACTGGGGAGCTAAGAAATATGAATCTCATGAAAGATTATATGTCAGAGAACTCCATGGGGATTTGCGAAGCAACTTGTCAGAGGTGTAATGTTAACTTGACAAGGATTCATTCTTACTGTTAGAGGTGTTTGAACATAACAGTAATTTTAGTGGACCTGTCATTCTATTGAAGAGAATGACAAGCGGAGTTTATTCACCGGAGAAGTTGACCAAATCACAGGGATGTTAGTTTTATCCACCGGGGAGTAGGCTAAAGTCTCACTATCAGAGGTTTAATGTTAACATGATAGGTTAGACTCATCATTTCGCAAGGAATATGAATACCTTTCTATGTGGTCTCACCATTCCATGGACGGGAATTGGTAAGTGATTTTGGAGAGAGAATCAAATGGGAACAGGTCCCTTAGGATTTTTAGCAAACCCTCAGTTGTCAACGGATTTGATATGCCTTTACCACTACCGTTTGAGTCGGTTAGCCATACTATTTCCCTGAGCATGATGAGTTATCAAGGACTTATGTTGGGCTTAAAGGCCAACATTTTCCCCTATCCTTAGCAGCTAGCGGCGTTGGATTATTTTGTTACTTTGAGTAACATGATACTTTCCCTGGGTTCTCATTTTGTAGGTGAGTTGGGGATTAAAGGAGTAGACACGACTTCTGCGAGATCTTAGTCTGAAGGTCTTGGTCAGAGGTGTAATGTTAACTTGATTATGAGAAGGACCCTTGTCAAGGATAATACTTCTTTAGGAACTTGCCGTTGATTGGCATCATGAGTAAGTCTCTATCTGAAGTCATAAGGTGATATGAACCATTTGAATAGACTGTTTCTATCACAAACGGTCCTTCCTATTTGGGCTAAAATTTGCCTTTAGTTTTGTGCGTCATGATCTTCGGTCGTCTGATGGCTAAAACTAAATCTCCTTTCTGGAAAACCCTTTGCTTAACCTTCTTATTGAAGTCCTTTGAGATTCACGCTTGATACAACTCAAGATGTTGTTGAGCTTGTAACTGCTTCTCATCTAAGGCTTCGAGCTCTTGGAGACGCAAGCGATCATTATTCTCTTTTGTCATTCTGATCATTAAGGTGACTCGTAATGACGACATCTGAATTTCTAACGGTATGACTGCTTCACACCCGTATACCAGTGAAAAAGATGTATTGCCTGTCAGGGTCTGAACTGTGGTTCGGTAGGCCCAAAGACATTCACTAAGCTTCTCATTCCAATCTCGCTTACTTGATGAAATTAATTTTTGAGTAGCTTGATAATTATCTTGTTGAATGCTTCTGCTAAGCCATTAGCGGCAGGGTTATAAACAGTTGATGACACATTCTGAATCTGGTGATAGGAATCTGGTATCTATCACAGAACCGATAGAATACTTGGCTTGCAAATTGGGAACCGTTATCATGGATGATCCGCCTAGGTTCACCAAATCGATGGATGACATGGTGTTTGATAAAATTAACCACGTTAGAAGTTTTAACTTCCAGCAGTGGTATAGCCTCTGCCCACTTTGAAAAGTAATCGGTTATTGCTAAGATAAACCAGTGACCTTTTGTTGAAGAGGGGCTGATTGGCCCTATGACATCGATTCCCTATGCTTCAAATGACCACGAAGCAACGGTTGGATGGAGCAACTCTGGAGGCTGATGTATGAAGTCTGCATGGATTTGACATTCTTTACACCTTCGTGCATACTAATGGCATCATCTATCATAGTCGGCCAATAATATCCAAGTTTGTGCAATTGGTCCTTGAGTTTTGGACATGGCTGATGAGCTCCGCATATGCCGTCATGCGCTTCTTTAAGCACTTCTTGTGCTTCTGTATTAGAAAGACAATGGAGTAGGATACCGTCATATGAGCGATGGTAGAGTGTCTTTACTATTGGATCATAGTAAAAACGGAGAGACCTTCGTCTGATAGATGCTGCTTCTTTTGGGTCATCCGGCAGTAAACCATGCAAAACATAGTCGATGAGGGGAAATTGCCAATCTCTTGGTTCAAGATTCGTCGAGACGTTATAGACCTCTTGGTCTCAACATATGTTTAAAACAAATAAGGTGTCGAGTAGCCACAGTAAGGTGATACTTGGTGTCGACTGGTAAGGCTAACGTTGTTGCTAGTACAGCCAGAGCATCGGTCTTAGTATTCTGAGATCGGGACACATGACTGATATAAAAGCCATTAAATAGATTAGCCATTTTGATGACTGCATGATACTAAGATACCAAATCTCCATGACAGACCTCATATTCTCCTTTAACCTAATTAATGATCAGTTTTGAATCACCATAGACTTCAAGGTAGTGTACCCCCATTTCATGAGCAAGCTGAAGGCCAATGAGTAGAGCATTGTATTCTGTCACATTGTTGGAGCATGGTTCTGTCAGGAAAAATGCCCTAGGAAGGACATGATTTTGCGGTGAGATAAACATACCCCCACACCAGCAATGATCTTGCCTTTAGGGCCTATTCGTGATGCTCCATCGAAGAACATTTGCCCAACTTCATCCTTTGAAGTTATATTATATTCGAAGACTTCATCTGGAATGTCTTCATGAAGTTTTAAGCTTTCCGGAACCGAATGAGCAGCCAAGAACTTTGCAAATGCCTGACCTTTAACAGCCTTCTGAGGGACAAAAGAGCATGTCGTACTGAGACAAAAGGAGGACCCATTTGGCTAATCTAGAATTCAGTGATCCTGGTTTCGTCATGAGAAGACGCAAAGGATTCACTCTGGAAATGACATGTATGGTTTGGCCGACCAAATAATGTCGTGTTTTTTGAATAGCAAAGACAAGAGCAAAGCATTCCTTCTCAATAGGGTTATAGCGAGATTCCGCCCCTATCAGAGTCCTGCTCAGATAGTAAATGGCCTGTTCATGACCATTGTCATCTTTTTGAGCAAGCAGAGCACTGAGAGAATGGTCCATAGATTTTACATAAAGCAGGAAAGGTTTTCCTGATGTGGGAGCCACCAAGACCGGAGGTTTAGAGAGGTATCTTTTGATATTCTCGTAAGCTTCTTGACAGGCTTGATCCCACACAAAAGAGACACCCTTTTTCATAAGTCAGGTGAATGGTTGACAGCGGCCTGAGATATTTGCGATGAATCTTCTGATATAAGCCAGTCTACCTTGTAGGCCCCTAAGTTCTTTGAGATTTTTAGGTGGATGTGTTCTCTGAATGGCTTTGACTTTGTCTGGGTCAAGATGAATTCCCTTTGATGTAACAATGAATCCAAGAAACTTGCCACTCGAAACCCCCAAGAAGGATTTTGTCGGATTCATCTTTAGTCAATGATCTGCATTATATCGAACATCATTCTCAAGTCACGAAGATGGTCATTCTTATCATGGCTTTTGACAGCAATGTCGTTGACATAGCATTCTACCGTCTTTCGGAGATGGTTATGGAAAATTACACTCATCGCGTGCTGATAAATTGCTCCGCGTTCTTTAATCCGAAAGGCATCACGTTATAGCAATAAACCCTCAACGGTATTCAGAATGAAGTATGCTTCTCATCCTCTGGATACATCTTAATTTGATTATACCCTGAGAAGCCGTCCATGAAAGACATTCTTTCGAATCCGCAGGTATTGTCAATCATGACATCGGTGATAGGCAATGGGAATTCGTCTTTAGGATAGGCTGTATTGAGATCGCAATCAATACAAATTCGTATTTTCCCATTCTTCTTTAGAATGGGAACGATGTAGCAACCCAATTCGGATGTTGTTCCTCTCGTATGAAGCCACATGCAATGAGTTTATGGACTTCGGCTTCAATAGCCTCCATAATGTTCGGGCGAAACCGGCGTTGTTGTTGCTTAAACTGCTTGGCGTCTGGCTTGATGTTTAGACGATACATGGCTATCAAGTTCGAGTATATCCTCATAGTTCCATGCGAAGACATCGATATACTCTCTTACGAGTGCTATCAATTCTTTTTTCCGTAAGTGATAAGCTTTCACTTATAAAGATGGGTTTAGGGTGATCTTGACTACCCAAGTTAACCTGAATCACTTTGTCTTCAGTAAGTGGTTCGCGTTGTTTAAATTTCTTTTCCCACTGGAAATCCAATTGCTGGGCCCATGGTTCAACATCAGTAGCTTCCGCTGGCTCCAATTGGCTGCTTGAAGTCATATTAACGGTGAGATTCTCGAACATCGTTCCCACACTGACATCTGAGTCCCATTCAGAGAAGAGGCAGAGCGTGATGGGATTGGTTTGTTATCTCTGGATTGAACCGTTGTAGGCGGTGGAGGTGTTACGTATCCCAACCCCCTACATGTATTATCATAGTAATTTGTCAGTTTCCCTTTTGCCACAAAATTACGCAGAAAATCACGTCTTCCTTTTCCGAATTTAGGCCATTCCCATGCTGCAGGTTATATCCCATTCTCTTCATCATATGCTGTGTTGATCGTGTATAATGAAAAAAATTGCGGGGTCTCTGAGTTTGAACTTGAATCTATGGCTGTAAACCTTTGAGTTGGGCTCTACTGAATATTATTGGTGATTGACCCTTTTTGGACAGAGGAACCACTAGAATGGATCCTTCTATACATTCCACAAATGTTCTTGATGTACTTGTTTATGTGAGGGCATGCGTAGAGAGCTATCCGTAACAGATTCAAGCAATTCGACACTCACAGGATAATCAAAGGAAATATTGTCATTAATTACCATTCGTCCTCCTCTTCAGAAAGAGTATTACATTGAGATTCAAATATGCTAAAATTGGCTTGGCAACCAAAGTAGCTGGCGTTCACCTTCAGACTCTGAATCTGCTTCATTGCCACTATCATCATTGTCAGGCAATAACTCCTGTGCTGTTTTACTGACTTCCTGATATAGAAGAGCATCAGTAAAGTAATTTTTCACCCCTTTGAATTGTTTGCTTCTCGGCGAAGACAGTTTGTACTATTGCATCATCTTCAACATATTTGATGCATTGGTGCGGAGTGGAGGGAACAATCCAATTAGCGTGGATCCAAGGTCTCCCTAGTAACAAGTTGTATGACGTGTCAGCGTCTATGACATAGCACGTCACCTCTGACTTCAGGCTCCCGATTCGGCAACGGAGTCGAATATTTCCAAATGGATGACTACTCCCTGCATTAAAATCATATATTTTGTAGTGGTTGCAGACAACCGGTATATTGGTATGCTAAAGAAGTAGAGGAGTCTTTTGGGGATGATGCTAAGCGCAGATCCTGCATCAACCTGTATCCTTTCCGATGTATCCAGTGTAGTATAAAGGTCGATCATGCTTATTATCCTTAAGAAGCATATCCACAGCTGTGAAAGTAATAGCAGATACTCTTGATTGTATATGATGGCATTCGGGCAAGAGGGCTGAGTGTTACCTTTAGGGATTTCTGGCATATATGTCAGGAATGATTCTGAGTTAGCTAGTGTATCCCTAAGTGCTTTTCTTGTTTCTTTCGAGAGATGAAGGAGCTCGTGTATGGTGATACAAGCTGGGATATTAGCCAGCTGGCCAATATGTCAAAGTGAAATGGCATGTTAAGTCCTGGGCCTGAAGGCTTCTTTAGGACATGGTCAAACTAGACTTCTTTCTGCTTCTCTTTTCCCATTGTAGGGAGCAGAGCCGATGTGGGTATTTGTACTGACGTCATCTGCTGTTGTGTCTCATTAGTAATTTTCTGATTTTGTTTTAAGTGTGATTTTTCGGATCGAGTACCTGTTGGCTGAGGTACATCAGCCTGCGCTGTGCAAGCGTGCTTTCCCCTTCAGAATCGCTAAGAAAAGCTAATGTGAGATTGCCATCATCCGACAAGATGAGATAACATAGCAAGATTTGCCCTTTGACTTGGATTTCTTCGAATCCATTGTTCGTCTTGGCAAGGTCTGGATGTTCCCACATGATTTCTCCTATTTTCAATGTCAAGGGAACAAGACCCTTAATCTCTTGAGTTTTGGCTGAAGGATGCTTTACTTCTAGCCGTGCTTCAGGGATTGGGAATGTCCCATCAGACACTGTGACTTTTAGGGTTTTACCGAACTCGAGGGTCACCATGTTTGCAGTGACGTTCTTTTGTTATGATTTCAGAGTCAGAACTCCGGCGTCGACTAAAGCTTGAATTTTATCCTTGAGGACAAAGCACTTTTAGTAGGATGATGAACCATCCTATGAAAGAGGCAGTAGTTGGGATCGTTCGTGCGTCCTACTTCATTAGGACGCCGAGTATCCGACAACTTCAATTTATTCACTTTGTGGAGTAAATGGAATATTGCGACCACCTGCTTATCTTTGAAGGAGTACTGTTTCAGAGGAAACTTAGACTCCTGATTATTGAAGCCGCTCTTCTTAGCGTTTGAATGAAGGTCCCCTGACAATTCAAGGGACATAGTCTCTTTCCCTCTGGCTTGGGAAGACTGCGCTATGTCGCTGCGCCTTTATTATTCATACCCCATTTGCCTTTAGGGGTAGATGGTTCGAACTCTTAGCCGACTTTCAGCTATCTCAGCTTGTTCGACTAGTTCCTTTCAGGTATGGGCTTTGACAACCCCATACGAACCTCTACTTGGTCTAGGAAGTTATGCCTGCATGTCTGCAAGAGCATGGGTAATGGCATCCCTGCTGGGTACATCAGAGACAAGTTTCGGGACCGCTCAATGTAGTCAAGGACCGATTCATCCTTCCTTTGTACGGTAGAGAGAGTTTGTCCATGGTTACCTCAGTGTCATCCTCGTAAAAACAAGAAAGAAATCGAGTTTCTAAGTCGATCCAAGAATTGATAGAGCTCGGAGGAAGGCTTCGGAACTAGTCAAATGTTACCCCCTTCAAGTGCCAATGACAGTCTGGCCATAATTGTAAATCACCTAGAGGGGGTGAATAGGTGATATGGCTAATCTAGAAACTAAATGCGGAAGCTAAAAACTATTTGCAACACACTTAGTACAACACATAAGTGTAGCCGAATTCCCCGTAAGGGCTCTGGACTAACTCCTCTTGATTCCCCTAGATATGGGTTGAGGTGCTATATGAAGCTCTTGTGGTTAAGTACAAGTGAGGCACACACAAGCAAACCAAGCATATAAACGATATAACAATATGAAACAATGCAAGGCACAACACAAGTATGAATGATATGAATGAATGAATGATGCACAACACAAATAAAGAGAGAGGGTTAAGAGGTAATGGATCAAACACAAATACAATGATATGTTTCGAGGTTCGAGCCCCTAGCTCTACGTCGCCGCCTTCACTGAGAAGAATTTCTAATCCACTATCTTGTCCACCGAGGGAACCTCCACCGAGGAGGATTTGTACAACAACCGGGAGTACCGAACTCCACTCTCAAACAACAACCTCCACGAGGCAATACAACCCAATCCACCTCTACGAGAGGGATAGGCCCGTAGCTAAACAACCACAAATCACCTCTACCGAAGAGGGATACAAAAACCAAACTTCACCTCTCACTAGAGGGAGCAAACTAACAATCTCAACCTCTACAAAGAGGGAGCAACCCAACAATGAAAGGGTTTACAACTTGGAGGCTTCAACAACCTCAAACAATTTCTTTTTCCCACAAATAAATGATCCTATAGAATAGGATAGAAGATAGCTCAAGTGTGAAAATCAAGGTATTTGGAAAACAAAACTCAAAGAAATAATCTTGGGAAAACTCTGAAGATAATGGAATGAAGAACAAACACAAATCTCTCAAAATTCTATTTCCTTTGATTTTTCCAAAACCTAAAACAATATAAAGATAGATCTTTTTGGCACTAAAACTCTTTTGAAAACTTGTTTTAAAACACAAGAGAAACTCTAGAATTTTTGCTCTTAAAAACTTAGACAAAATCTCAAAACAATGGGGTATTTATAGCCCCAAAACAAAACTAGCCGTTAGGCTGAATCTCTCAGCCTGAGACGGCTAGCGGTCGACCGCCCGGTCGACCGCCAACGTTCATAAATATGACCGTTGGAGGAACCCGGTCGACCGCCCGGTCGACCGCCCAAAACAGAGAGCAAAGCTCTCTGGCTGGTCGACCGGTCAGTCGACCAAGCCCTGTGCCTGGCCAACGTGCACAAGTCTGTGCACGTCGGTCGACCGACCGGTCGACCGACTCTGGAACCGGTCGACTGGGCCGTCGACCGCCAGAGCCTGGCAGGCAGCAATTTGGACAGAAAACTGGGTTAGAATATTCTAATAAATTCCATAAATCTTCTAAAAATCCATAAAAATAGTTTTATCATATTACATGGATATACAAACATGTGATAAATATTTCAAGTCAAATATCAGCAATTTGAACTATTTTTGTGTCTTGCAAATATTATCAAAAACCAAAAACTGTATTTTACTAAACTTGGATTTTCAATAGGAAATCTGATTTTTCCTAAAACACATTGAAATACAAAAACATGATATTTGAACATTATTAGGCATGATGCATATGGATAGAAATCCAATATACATGAAACATATATATATCATAGTTTTTGTCTTTAAATCCAAAAATATGTTTTGTTAGAAATACCAAAACATAAAAACGTGTGTGTATTGTGGCACTTGAGCATATCAACTATCTAATCTTTACAAATAGATCTAAAACACACTAAACTAAAACTAGGATACCTAAGTCTTCTTGATGATCTTCCATCTTCAAGTCGACTCGATCCAAACCGTGATCCACCGAGCTAAACTCCAACGAGTGCTATGAATCATCTGATGCTCGGGCTCTGGAATCACCATGTGAAAGCTTCCAACCTTCTCTTGTTGAAGCAATCACCAACTAATATCTTGCTAAATGATCTGAAAACTAAAATCACAAGATTATTAGTAAACATAACTACATGAGTTTCATCATCATCAAAACTAGAGTGGAAAGCCTCTGGGCCAACAATCTCCCCCCTTTTGATGATGACAAAACTCATGGAGTTATATATGCATGGATTAAAAATTACGCTTCAAAGAAGCTCCCCCTTAACTCATGCATAGGAATAAACAATATATATGTGCAATGAAAGCTCATAAACATGTATGCATAGTCATGCATAAACAAAGATACCAAATATATGCGTAGTCATGCATAAAACAAGGTACCAATAAAGACATGCTCTTGATACCAAACATATGAAATGCATTATGCATAAAACGTGCTCTTGATACCAATAAAAACATGTTCTTAATAGCAATGAAATGCTCTTAATACCAATTAAACAATTAAACGACAAACTAATAAATAAAACAAAACATGCATATAAAACATGCATATAAACTCAAATACTTCTCCCCCTTTTTGTCAATCATCAACAAGGGATCAAAGTAAAAACAAATCAATAAATTCTTCTCCCCCTTTTTGTTCGAAACCAAAAATCAACTAAGGGGTCAAACAAACAAATCAATAAATAGATATATGCGATATACATTCATGAAGAGGAAGACGCTAAGTTAACTTCCCTACATATATGCATTACATGAAGAAAGGATGATAAGCCCTAATTCACATAACACATAATATGTAATGTATAGAAGAGATGTGAAGCCCCCCTACACACGTGTATCACATAAAGAAGAGTTGTCAAGCTCCTCAATATAAGATACACTCAATATGAATCTATATGTAGAAGAGATGTTAAACTCCCCTTGCATATAGGCAATATAAATCAAAACATTTTTCATATTTCTTATTAAAACATTCGAATTTTCTTAATAAAATAAATTTGATACCAATTTTTTGAGAAAAACACATAAAAATTTTGATACCAATTGAAATTATTCAAATAAGCATCTTGATACAAAAGATACCAATTGTAAGTATTTGTCATTTAGAGCATATGATATCAAAATAAAATCAATTTTCTGCATAAAGTGTGGGAGTGAAAATCAAATACCAATTGAAAGATGAAATACAAGTTTTCTCCCCCTTTATGAAATACCAAATGAAACAATGAATAAGCTGTATATGGATACCAATTGAAAACTAGTCAATTGAAACAAGATAGTCATTATAAAACAAGTTTTATCATGATCAAAATTTGTGCTCTAAGATATATGAATATAATAAGTACAATAAAAACATATATAGTATGAAAAATTAGATACCAATTGAAATTGATACTCTTTGAAGTGCAAGCATACATATACAAAAAAATATATATGAGTATACAAGAAATGTCAATATTGATACCAATTGAAAGAATCCAATGATACCAATTGAAACAACAATAATATCAAGTGTATATCCATATTACCTATCCTCCAACCATGTTCAAGTTTAAATGATTTTCACTATAAAGCATACATGAGCATGATCTCCCATCCAACTACCCTTGGAAGGTAGGGGTTTTCAAAAATAGGTTTGAAAATAAGGTTTGATTGAAAACTCTACCATATGAAGAATACGAACTAGTCAAATGAAAAACTTGTTAACTAGTACGAGATCC